>CAEGAF010067073.1:0-14777 GCA_903067075.1 Micropoecilia bifurca | reverse complement strand
CAGCTGGACAGACAGGCTGGGAAATGAGATGCAGGTGATCGGTATCGGTAACAGAGCCAATGATCGGCCGATCCCGATCATCACCGATTTCACGGAAATCGGCCGATTATGATCGGTGACCGATTGATCGGCACACCTCTACTTTTAATGCAACAACTTTGAGGACAAAAATGTTCACTTGCATCCTCCTATGTCCCACCCACTAAGAGATGTCATTATCTTGAGGATCAGTGATGTTCACTTCACCTATTATAACATTAGGCCTGCATTAGGCCCCATCTGGGCACAACTTTGAAAACTTTAACCAGTCTGTATTTGACCTGCTTGTAAGCACCATGTAGCCACTTCTGAACTCTGTGTTATTAGTTTTTACCCCAGAAACCTAAGAATACTTGCTGGAGGCGCGTCTGGGTGTGTGGTTGTCCCCAGTATCCTTCTCTCTGCAGAGGGTCAAGTCAGTTCAGATAGATATCTCTATAGAAGAAGCCACAGATTTCAGAGGGAATTTCGGAAGTGTGATTTGTTGTATACTCATCTCAGTCAGCACATTGGGGTTGTTCACAAACAGGTTTGTTATTTTCAACTCCTGATAGTAAGCTAATTGTGGTTCATGTTTTAACAACTGTCCTTGCATGTAAGCAAGGCAAATACGTTTCCTATCAGGTTAAAAGAACCAGCGGGTCACCTGGAGTTTAGTTACTGAAACACACATGCACAACACACAGTTTGCATCAGCAGAAAAAAAGTTATTATTATGGCACTACAATTATATTTTCATAAGTCTTTTCTTAATTAGTTTTCTTCAGGTAACCTGATGTTTGTATCAGCAATTAAAAACATCATTAGCAAAATAATAATTTCTCAAGGTCTTAAGGTAAAGTTAGCTACTCTTGCAGTTCCATAAGTTGTGTTTCTTGTATGACTGTTCACAGCAATGAAATGTCTCGATTCTAACAAGTGTTACTGTTTCAAGGGAATAAAAGCAAAATAAGTTTACTGTGCAGTTATGGATCCAGTCATGGGAAAAGGACATACAAGTGTGTGTGAACACATGACCAAGAAGAAAGAAAACACCAGCAATGGCCATAAAGTAGTAACAGTTCCTCATATCATTCCAGGAGTCCACCGTTCTACAGTGAGAATGCAAAAGTAGAAAGTTGTAGTCAATTACAAGAAAGTTTTCCCTAAAGATAAACCGGAAAGCCAGATTTGCAATGTTACAAGAAACTACAAAGTCAAAATCTTCATATCTACAGGATTCAGCTAGATGGTAAAGAAAATGTATGAATTATAAGAAACGGTTGCATTTAATCTCTACAGAATATTGTATATGTTTTTGAATTTACTTTTTTTTTTGGCATCAGGACACTTTTGTGACCAAAGATGTTATACCATAATGCACAGTGACATGTTTGGGGTAAAACATGGAAGAGAAGGGATGGTGGCTTGGGTTTGTTTTGAACATCTTGCAGTTAATGAGCCAACCAAGCGTCTAACTAGAGTATCCAGGAGTCTTTGCATTATCAGTAGCAACATAATAGCATCAAATCTATAAACTACAAAAATTCCAAATTCTGAGTCAGAGTCCAGAACTAGTGCTGACTCAGATGAAATGTTTCTCAATGAACATTCTAATCCTGTAGATAACAGTAGGACAAAGGTCAGCAACAACCATGTTGAATGATGTCAAGACTGTCTCACAATCAATGGAAATGTCGAAGACTCTGAAAACTAAACTACAATAAATTCTCTAAACGGGCTTCACAGATTTAGGTTTTCTCGTAGTTTCTAATAACTGGATCTACTCTTATCAGTCACAATCAGGCCATCAGTGTCAGGCTGCTTTAGCACCATACAAGTATCACTAGTTTCCCTTATTCAAAAATTTCATTTGCAGTCCAACGTGCAGCAGACACCCACATTCTTCAACTCTGCACGCTACCTTTGCATTTTGCATGCGCTCCATTTGGAGGTTCAGATTGGCGAATTTTGTCAAAATGAACGCCAGTCCAAATCTCCTTGAGAGAGGTCAATAAGATATTGCAGAAAGCCTGAATAATGCATGAGCAGCATCCAGTGTGCTTTATGAAGCCATGGGAAAGAAGTCCCACAGGTGGTTTGCACTTATTACCAGCTTTCCTATAGAGCTGATTATTTAGTTAGAGCAGAGTGTCTGTGTCACTATATGACAACTTCGTCTCAAAACTCTCTGCAGTTGCCAGATCGGTCTGTTATGAACTTCCACAGGAAACTAATTAATGGTCTCAGTGCCTGAAATAACGGCCAGTTTAGTTGCTTTCTAAGCAATTTTGGGCAAGTTGTATTTATAGTTAGGTTCCTAGTGCACCAAGGTATTCTGAACACCAACAACAGGGATATAGTCATTCTACCCATATATGGCCATGTTTATAATTGTTCTTAAATTCATTGATTGATCATATCATTTGTTCCTGATCATTTATTCTGTATCCCAGCATTCTAAGTGATTGTCGCCCCACAGGGGGCATATGCAGTGATTAAAATATTTGCAATAGTAAGTAGAGCACTTATGTAGCACAGCATGAAATGGGTCACAACTGTTTGGTTCATCAGAAATGAAGTCACTTTAATGTGAGCTGAAGAGAAAATGTAATTCTATTACATGTCTGTAAATGAACCATCTCTGTCTGGGTCAGAAAAGATTATTGTCTTGCAATGTGTACAGGAAAATGTGTTTGGTTGCATCTATTAACAGCAACACATTGTGTAAGTTACAGTCTCTTCACTGCATCAAAGGTTTTTCTACCCAGGTCAGTTTTATTCTGTATTGCAGGTTCTTTCATAAAACTCCAGCTGATTTTTTTTAATTTTTTTCATTTGTGTGTTTTTCAATTATTTCCCTGTTATTTGTTGGATTGGATCCAACAAAACAGAGGTTAAATTATTCAGGAATGTTTAGTAATTGGGTGAGTTTTTAAGGCAGTCGGTTCGACTCGATTTAATCTGAAGGGATATCAAAGTAAACGGAGCTGGAAACAATGACAGGCTTAACATGGTGTCCTCATTTTTCCCCCCACATTACTTTATATAAATGTCTTTCTTTTCTTTTCCTGGAAGGTTTGGGGAAGACAAGTACCTCCCTTTATGACAAGCAGGAGAACATTTCAAGGTTAAAGGTTTTCAGTTAACGCTGAGCGTGCAAACCACGAGGGAATGAAACTCACTGGAGCAGCAAGGCTCAGGCTTTCCCTGTTCTGCTGTAATTATGGTGATTATTAATAATAGCCGCCACCTTCACACATTAGCCATGTTGCCTCTAGGCTGAGCTGATTGGCACCTGTACTGGGACAAATGCTTTGGTTAAATAAGAGAACCTTGTGGCCCTGCAGCCAGCTGCTGAGGTGCAGCGAGACATTTATGAGGCTTCGGTGTTACAGGAATGAGACCGAAAAAAATAAAAAAGAAAGAACGGAAGATTTCTGACCGGCAGCTGGAAGTTGATGCATGTCTGAAGGAGAATTTATAAGGCACAAGCACAAATATGAGCATTGCCAACACAAGGAACAGGCTGCATGGTGTTTCCCTAACGCTAGCTAACAATCCACCCTGCTACTACAGAGGGGAGGCAGCGTTCACCACCACAGGCCGTTTCTGGGATGTGTTCACACAGGTGCTGCAGCTTAGCAACCGTCCATCACAAAGAACTGCAGTGGTGTTGGCGAGCTTTGATCTCAGCTTGAACGCGCCGCTTACTTTCTTGGCGCTATTATCAGGAATTACCTAAAATCCTGGGTGTTTCATAGAACTTTTTGATATTAATGTTAACACATTTCCGAAATTTGAGAGTTTGATCATCTGACGGGAGGCACAAGTGATGTCCTGTAATCTTTTGGATGTTGTCATGCTTTGATAGAAAGATATTTGGCTGGAAATGAATAATTAATTAAGATATTTACCATCATGTGAATCACATCCAGCATAGAAGGTTTTGCTTTACATAAAGCAAACATTTTCATGTGTTGACAAGAATCTGCAAAATATTCTGGTGTAAAACTGCCAGAAAAATTGATGCTTATTGTACAGTAAGAGAAGATCAACACCACACACCAATCCAAACACCACCATGTATGCAAAAAATCAAAACAGTGAATGATACTGCAGTGAATGATACTGCAACACAGCATTTGCTGCACCTCGGTGTGATTCAGTCCTTAACAGGTCAGCATATAACCATCCCTTAAACACCTAAAGGTCCAGCATTAATAGATTAACAATGCATTCTACTAAACATTGTTTGCAACCTTGCAAATATGGCATTTTGAAAGATACATTGGTCTAAAAATGATGAAATAAGGGACGTGTGACAGGAAATATAAAGTCTTGCCTTATATTTAATGTATATGTGACACTTTCAATAAACTCTCATTCTGATTTGTATAAAGTTCGAATTCACAGTATTCTGCTCATGACCAGGTACTTTACTTTTTTGAGACATTGCCAAATCCGTTTTAATGTTTTTGGCTGCGTTAAAGAATTCAGCCAAACATCTGGGGATGAATCTGACTCGAAGAAAAGGCAGTGGGAACCTCCAGGTTCAGGCTTCCACCCTCACAAGTCACATGAACTCTCTGCATGGTGCCTAATGAGATGAAGAAATGTTATTGAGTCTCTGAGTATTGTGGGCATCTGTGATGCCCAAGTGCAGTTTACTCCTGCTGTAATTTTTGAAATTCCACAATAAATCTGCAGCAGACTGGTTTACTGTGGAGATCAAATTGTGTATGAAACCATCTTAAATTTGTAGAAATATGATGTAGGAGAATTGCTTTCCTGTGGCATCATCTACCCCGACGCCACTGAAATAAAACACTGGCACTAAACAGTATAAGGAGGATATAAACTGTCACTAGCAAGATATATAAATTGCTACAAATTGCAATAGCAATAAATTGATCCAAGAATATGGTTATGCTGACTCATTATGTTTATACTTAGCAACTCTTAAAATACTTGACAGGTACAATCATAATATTTTCATTTTATGATTCTTAAGTCCAGAAAAAGGCGATTAGTTAAGGCTTGGATCCAGAGTAACCAGAAATATATTGCTATTTTGTGTATGGCCTGGCAGTCGCTCAGCAACCATTAATCAAGTCAACTCCAAAATACTGATCAAAAATGAGTTCATGACTTTTTCAGTTAAAAACATAAGATAGCATCTGATTCTTCATTTCTAATTTAGCAGTTCAGCACATGACACAGCTACTGAAAAACAAAACTGCAAATCAGATGCCAAGTATCATTGAAAGAAAAACAGCATCTTGGTCGTCCTAATTCACACTGTGGTATTCAGACATTAAAATGTTTTGTTGCACAATATTCTTCATACTATTCATATTTACTTTTTTTAGGGGGGGGATTTCTGGGGTTGATAGCATTTACAAAAAAAGCATTTTCTGGTCACAGTTTTTCAATAGTTTACATTTCTGAGTGAATGTCCAGTTTTAGAGATAATGTCTTGTTGCCCTAACAACCTAAGGAGATTAATGGAGTGGAATCTGCAATGATAATACTGACTTCAGTTCAATGGTTTGCTTGTGCCTAGAGAACGACTGAATCTGATTCAGGGCTGATCGATTGGAGCATCTCTAGCTGTGTCAGCAACATTGATGTAAGCGAGTCTCTGCTGCTTCCAAACTATAAGTAGATCAAGTCTCTGAGCTTTAGCCTTTTAGCACTGATTTAAAGTTAAAGGCACACATAGTCCCCCTGAGAGGTTTTCACGCTTGCTGTTAAAGGTTTTTAAAACAAGACATCTGGAGGTTTTCTGGCACCTTCCTATAGGGGTATCGTGCTACAAGCCTTCTGTAGTTCACACTTTTCTCACTTTCTTGCACCGTCTTATGCGGGAGGGGAAAAACAAATTCATAATTGATGACACTGTCACTCTAAAGAAGGAGGCTGACACTGCACAGACAGCAAGGAAGGAAGAACCGACTGAAGTTTCTAGAGAACTGAAAGGGACAGTGAGCACCGTCCACTGTGAATAACCAACCGGTGCATCGCCTGGCTCCAGAGATACAACAGTCCCAAAGTACCTGGGTTCCACTCAGCACTGTGCTGCATTTATACATCACCATATGTTGATGCTATTTGCCCATTAAAGAACTATATGTTACTGGTTTTGACTTGCCTTTAAATTCTCCATACTCGTAACTTATCAGTGATATTTAATGAATACTTCACAGGTAGCATTGGGTTTGTTTATAAATACATTCTATTTATGCTTTAAAATGTCAGGGTGTATAAACAAATTGAGTAGCAATATCTACTTCATATACAAATAAGTTTTACAGTGACATATGTCCATCTGTCTTCTGTTCTTATAACTGCAAGTATTTTTAAAATGTAAAAGCTGTTATGATTAATTGCATGTGCAGCTCTAATGAACAAAGTCTCATTGCATGGCAACAGTTTTTCTTCACTCCCTTCACAAAGGTATGTGTGGTAAACTTAAGATTGTAAAGCCACATTTTCCTTAGCAACATTAAAACATCAACATCAAAAGCTCAATCTTTCATTGTTTCCAGATTTTCTTTTGCAGTTGTGCGTTTTGCTGTTTTGGAAAAGTTTTGATTAACTACTATGATGACAGTATAATTTTTAATTTATCTAAACGGTTTCTCCATTTGAGTGCTAAACTACAGTATGCCATGCTGTGTTTTGAATCATTTGCCAAGCTCTGCCAGAGTTGTTTAGTGGAGTCGAAGCAAAAATAGAATCAACGCTTTCACACAGAAAGTACTTATTACACACAAAGTGATGGTAAAACAGAAGCACGTTGTCAGCTAATTGGGTTTTACCAAATAATGACTGAAACATTGGCAAGTTAAAAAAAAACTTGGCAAAGTGTTTAAGGATTTAACCCTTAGTTACAAAACCAATACACCTTAGAGTTCACCATCATTTCACAAAAAGAACAAAATGTTCATCATACCTGTGTTGTAACAATGCTTCTTGGTAAAAACAAAATTTGTATTTTTTTGTAAAGCCTTTTATTTACCCTGTTAACGGTGCTGGCTTTGTTAGGAAAATGCATTTGTATGATTTTTCATCAGTTCCACCTTTGAAAAAAAATGGCCATATTCTTCTTGTCAATGCTGAATAGCTTATTCACAGCAGCTACAGTCTGCAGCTCACATATATCTGTGTCCTTTCATTCTTCATCACAAGATTAAAAACTGTTAGGAGTGTCAGACCAGGAGTCCCAAGCCGTGGTTCAAGTCTAGTCCAAGTGTCGTCTTTTACTTTTGCAACTTCGTTCCAACTTGAGTCAGAGTTCCAAACTTGAGACGTCATCCTTGTATGAAAAAATAAAATTGTAAAATTATATGTATATGCCTTTATTGTAAAGATCAGCATATAGATTCTGGAGGGGGGATTGTGTTATAATTTGAACCCTGAAAATTGTTGGTAAGCAGTAGCAAACACTATTATTAGCCAATCCTGGGTAATGAAATTGCAGCTAAAATAAGAAGTTTTAATGCAATAAAAGCACATTTACATTTTATCTAAACATCTCATTTTAAGTCTACCTATAGCAGTACAACTGAAAGCCAAGTTAGTATTCAATGAGAAAGTATATGAGTCTGTCTCTATTAGCTTATTTTTCCTGCACTGCAGCTCCTGTATTAACACACGTCAATAAAACTGTGATTCTGCTGGTCCATTGATATTTTTATTGTTATTGTTGTAGCTTAGAAAAAGATACAGCCGAGACGCCACACCATTCGATTGTATCACCGCATCTTTGAGCAGTGGAGAGACAAACAGACACAGATTTATTCAAAAGTAATGGGTTTAATAAACAGATGCTGCCAGGAGCTGGTACATATCTGCTGCACTGTTGCTTTCCTTTCACCAGAACCACCAAATTATGTTGACTTTTCACTGAGCAGCAGGAGGTTGACACATCAGAATCTGGACAAGGAATGGCTTTTAATCAATCGGGGGCAAATTTAGTATGAATAAAGAAAGTCAGCTCAGTTGATGACAGATATGCATCACGTGATCAAGTCAAGCAGCCAAATTCACAAAATGTTGCTTTTTCCTCCCCAATTCCTTTTTTTTCTTTTTAAATTATTGCTTGAGCACACAAGCAGTTGTTTCAAGGTGCCATTGTTTTCATGCTGCAAAATAATGAAAAAATCATACTTTGCTGGATCTATCCATGTCTGATTTTGTTGCCTGATTTTTTTTTCTTCTTTTTGCTTATCCACAACAAACACCTGCACTACATTCATAGGAGCAGAGGAAGCTTGTGTTGGTTCAGAGATGACTGTGGATAGGGGTAAACAAAAAACAGGAGGCAAGGATTGCAGCTTTCTATTTTTAAATATTTCAGCAAATGCTCTGCTGTCACTCTGTTACTTATCTCGCCATGTATGTTAGCATCTCATTAAACTGTTAGGTATTGTGTGTGCATAAAGTGTGCATGGATGAAGGGTGTAGGAATCACACTGATTGACTCCATGATAACAATATCTTCCTTTTGCTATGTCACATGTTATTTTTTTAAGTTATGTTTTTTATATTTAAAGCTTAAATGTATCACTCTAAGTGCCCACTGTGGTCAAATCATTGACTATTATCTTAATTTTTCAGATAGCAGTGTGGGGTTCTGACAGCTCCACGATTTCTAAATAAAGACTTAAATTGAATTTTCATCAGCACAGACAGAGCATCTGCATAGCATCACAGAAGGTAAAATAATGTCATTAATGGACCATTTATGGGTTCTGACATTCCTAACAGTTTACTGACCAGGTGTCACAGGTCAGTGTGGCAACAGCTGTTGATTTTCTTGTGATGAATTAAACTGAAAATGTCTTCAGATTACTTTTACAATTGTACAAAATTAATATTAAATATTCAGACTTTGATAACAGTAGGCCAGTGATTTTTTTTTTTTGCTTCTTTTTTTTTTGTTTAGTCTTCATGTCACTTTACATATGTCCAAAAAACCTGATGATTAATACTGGAAACTGTACTTGACATTTCAGGGACATCATATAACTGCCAAAACCTGTAAGTTTTGGAAGCTAACCAAGTGCTTTGCTGGAGACTGGAATTAAAAGTGCCACTAAAAGTGCCTCTTTACCAAAGTTTTGAAATCGGGCAACATTTCTCTAGAAGTCAGCAAGACTCTCTGAACGAGGGGTTTCCTGATCCTGCAAGAATGTGTTTCAGTGGTAGGAAATCCCAAAGCATGCACTCCTTCTGCCCCGGTCTGTGAGCCATAACTCAACCATCTTGTCAGCTCCAAGAATAGCAAGATCGACTTAGTATGGTATCCAGGTCACAGGTGATGCTCTGTTGGGAACTTTTTTCTTGACTGATTGATTTAGTTACATCCACAATGTAATGTGGGTGTAAAGGTAAAAATGGTGGGTGAATTGTCGAGTGGGTGAATTGCAATCTCTCAAAATGACACATGGTCTCCAGATTTTTCTGTCACCTTTTTGAAAAACTAGACAAAAATGGAAAATATTCAGTTGTTGTAATGGACACAATGAGTAATTGAGAGGAGCTTTCTATCTAAAGCAACATAAAAGCAGACTCATTTTTTTCAGCAGATTTGAGGCAAGCTTATTGAGCAGTAGATTTTAAACGGGAAAGAAAAAAACTTTTTTGCCATTGACATCCACTCATCTGTCTGTATATGTACAAATTGTCTTTTTTATAGTTGGAAAGTAGTGAAGTCTAATCATTTCATGTGAGGTGTCTATATTTTCTTTAAAGTAGTTTTTATGTTTAGAAAGCAAAGAAAAATGTGTGGCCAATTTTAACTTTTTAAATTAGCGTTGGACTGCTTCTTAAGAAATAAACTTTAGTAATTTACCTGTCACATTGCCCTTCTCAAGTTCGGCGGTTCATTCCTCCATTAAGTGCAGATTACTGGTTTGATCGGTTCATGTGTCAGACGCCTTCAGAAAAAAAATCCATCTTGCGGCTGGGGACATAAATGTTTGACTGTGCGTTGGCTGTTGCATTGTGGATAAGAGAGACACCAACAGAATGAAGAGATTCGCTCTGCATATCGCCTCGGGCGGATTGTGCCAGTTGCTAAAGAAGGAGACCATTTTTTTTTCCTTCTCATTTCTTTCTCAAGACCAGAATAAGCTTCCTCGAAAACTGACACTTTGGCTGAATGCTGCTAACTCTGCTACAAGTAATCTCCAATAATATCACCCTGGAAGCTGCAGTGGCACATTTCACATTTAGCGTTTATCCCCCTCCCCGCCTCCCTCCGTTTTGACCCCCTGCCGCCGCGCTCTGGCTTCCCCTTGGCAGAGATGTGCAGCACTCTGCAGTACCTGCAGTTGCTCAGCTAAAGGGCAAACAGACAAAGAGGCAGAGGCGATTATCTGTGTCTCATCCAGAGGCAGCGCACAGCAGTCATCTATTATGGAGCCTCTATGTGATGTTGGAGCCTTTCACAGGAGCCACAAAAGACTTGAGATTATTGAGATTCCCCTGATAGCTTTGCCATTGTTAGCGATATTAATATATTGCAGCGAGTGTGAAATATCTGTGCAGCGAACCTGCAAAACAAAGCAATTGTTGTTGCCGTTGCACTCGGCAAATACAACCTGATAAACTTGAAGCAGTGACTTACACAGAGTCATGTAAACCAACTCCTTTTGACTTTCAACTGCTGTCACACGTGCTCAGGTTGTAACGAGCCAGTCCTATTGGTCCGAACAAAGAAACTTCTTGGTTTTCACAAATCTTCTATGGCGTTTAAAAAGATCGTAATCAATGTACATTAGAACCGGTTCAGTGTTTCTGTAGTTCTTCAACTGTGTTTTAAGTAATTTATTCTCCATGTAAATTGCCCAGCTTTGGTTCAGTCAGTTCAAGTGTTTAAAATGTGAACTCCAGCTAATCAGCTGCACACTACATTCTTCAAATAAAAGCGTGAAAAGGTTTTATTTAGAGCCAACATAAAACACGTGCTAACTTAATTGCTTCTGGCTAAGAATTACTGTTAACGATGACTAAAAGCCTTTTTAAAATATTATTCTTCTCACTGTGTCTCCAATTAAATGAGGAGAGGATAAGAAGATCTTGTTATTTTACACTTAAATACTGCCGTAGTTCTTATGAAATCAAAGTCTATTGTATGAAATTCTATTTACTTGTCAAATCAGCCAATGAAACTGCATGGGAGGGTGAATCAGATCCGTTTTTAAGATTTCTATATTTAAGTAGGAAAAGGAAGCAGCTCCTGAATTGTCCTGCTGTTTGGTGCAGTTGACAGACTTGCTGATCTGTTCGCCAACAACCCGCAGTTACATAAACACTGAAGAAGCCTCAGCCATTTTTAAATTATTCAACTGGTGTCATTTTGGAGGCTTGGAGAAAAGAAACATGACACGGTGACAGAAATGATATAAATGATTTGTGAGCTCTGTGAGAATACTGTGACTGGCTGTTAGGAACCCTTTTTTTGTCTATTTGTAATGTGTTTATTCTCATCTAATCACAGAAAATGTAAAATACCAATACATGACATACCTGAATTCAATCATTCTATTAGCAGAAAACTAGAAATTAACAGTTTGAGTCAAATAAAGCTTTTATTTTTATTGGTAAAAATTTTAATTTTTTTTTACTTTTTTATTAGAAGTACATCAAATTACATTGAGTGCTCAATCCTGGATTGAGCTTACACTGACTGCTGATTCTTTAACATGTTTTGTTTATGTATTTAAAAAAACAAAAAAGAAATTTGTTAGTTTCCCACAGAAATGGCTAAAATCTTCTCTTGCTCTCATTAGCTGGTGTATTGTTCCACCTCTACCAATAACCCAAATTATCCCCATTGAAATGCATTCAGTTGGCATCTTTAGCTATTTTGTAACTAGTGTTGTCAGCTACAAGCACATTAACAGGGTATCAAGGTTAAAGCATACGCCTTCATATCCAGCATTCATAATGGCTTACTCTTATTTCAGCATACAAAATTATGAGCTGAGAGAAAACCTCAGCTTGTGCCACTAGACCTCATTACAGCCTGAGTGCTCAGTGTTATAGCTTGTGAATCAGAATCATGCAAAAGCACATAGTGCAATGCACTATTATACTATTAGAGGCAGTTAAAAAAAATCTAACTCTACTTCATTAATTGCTACACAGCAGTTTTGATTGAGTGAAACATGTTTTACAGCAAATTAATTATGTGTAAAGTAGAAATTTAAAGCAGAAAAGGCTTCTTACAACTCCAAACAAGAACAATCAGCGCCTCTTTGATAAAACAGCCAATTGATTGATAGTGGTGATTTCAGTTAAGACGAAATGCCTTTTTCCCTCCCTCTGCTCACTCTCTTTTTGGTCTCCATGTTTGATATGTATTAATTAGTGGTTTCTTTAACTATAATTGGTATGTGCCACAATGCGCGAACAACTTTCTGCTTTTATTTTATTCAATCCTTTTAATACAAAAAAATTGTTTTAAAATAGTGGGAGTAATTATAAGGAACCTTGAATTAACTGGAATGAAGCACAATGAATTCATGAGTGAAGAGATTGTCGTTTAAAGCTCAGAAAAGGAGCCGCGGTCTAAATCCGGGCGTATAAATCGTTTCACACTCATCACAGGTAACCGTCACCGACGCATTGCCGCTTTTAAATTGGCTCTTTTTATTTGCAGACGCACAAAAAAAAATTATATAAAGCAATGCAATTATAGTCGCACTGCCAAGAGTGACTGAGATAACATGAGTAAGAGTCACTGTGATGGCGAAGGGCTATGCTCTCTTTTTTGTCACATAATATGCAAATTATTTCAGCGGGTTTGATCTCCCTGAATTTGCATAATGTCTGTGTGGCTGAGCAGCATGGGTGGATACTCATCACCTGATACTATATTTTGAGTTATTCTAATAATTAAAGGCAATAGCTTCCCTTCTGTGCTTGCTTTATTTGGCCTGATTGAGCGATTGACATTACCGTGCTAATACGGCACCGAGCGAACACACATACATGGCGAGGAGGATAATGATGTCGGGGCGGCGCCGCACACTCTGCCCGTGATGGAGTGACTCATTTCCCATTAGCGGGGCCTGATTCCACATGGTTTCCTTCTTGCATAATGCCCCGACGACCGTCTGTGCCGCCACGCCGCTCCGACTGACACCTCTTAACCAAACACACGAAATGGAATAGACACGAAGCCTCGCTGCTCATCGGCATTCAGGAGGAATCGCCCTCGCCCTGCTTTTCATGTAGGACAACAAAGGCACCATTTGTGCACATCTGAAACGTCGCTTCAAGAAACAGGACTGAGAGTCGAAGAGGAGGGGAATAAAAAAAATTGAGCCCCTTAAGCTTTAGGAGCGATTTGGTTAAGGAGAGATGTCAGCCATTTCAGTTAGCTCCACATAACGAAGACAGTAATTTCAGCTCAATTAACTGCTGGGTTATAGAGAGCTCTGAAAAGTTTTAAATAAGGCCAGGATGTCCTGATCTTGTCTCCCTCTCCCCCCACATACAAGTGAAAGAGTGCCTTACTACAGTCATATTGAAAAATTTAGGAATTCCCCATTAAATACTGAGTTTCTTTTTCAAGAAATGTTCACAGAGTGAGTTCTAATCTCATTAGAAGATCTAAATGGACATGCATTTTCCAGATAAATTTCCTGGTACATTTTGGATCATGTCCAAACATTTCAATTTTAGACTCATCTGTCCAAAGACTATTACTTCAGAAGTCCAGCTTTTTGTCAGCGTTCTCTCTGCAAAATGTTACTCTGAAATTATTATTTTTTTTCTCAGCAAACAAAAGGTTTCCCACTTGCAGACCCCCATGAAAGTTACATTTGTACATTTCCTTTCAAATTATAGAGGCATTAACTTTGTCATCAGTACAAAGAGGGTTTGTGGCGACGTCTTCTTTTACCATCTTGTTTGCTTTCAGGGTAAACTTGCTAAGATAGCCACACCTGGACATCTTGGTTGCTTTGACTGCCCTCCATTTGTAGACCATTTCTGAGTCTGAACAGACCCAGTAAACCTTTAATGGGTTCATTTCAGGAATCAGCTCTGCATCCTCCTCTCTTGCTTTCAGCTAACAGACGTCCCATCCAGCCGACACATGGCCTATCACAATGACAAATTTTACTGGACGATAAATTGTTGCAGAAGTTATCGCGATAACCAGTAATATTGTTGCTTTGAGACCATTTTCAAGAAATATAATGGTAAAGGAATAACGATGCGAGAACACATCTCAAATATAAATTTTTAGTGAATATTTAAAAACTAGAACTTTAAATATCCAAACAAACAGGAGAAAAATTAATCAAATTACAATAGGCCTTCGCAGCACTTAGCTGCTCGGGCCTAATGATAAACAAAATTGTAAACAAAATTGACAGCTAAGTCCAAAACACCAGATTGAAAACTTTAATCATCCAGTTTTTGTTAGAAAGAGAAAATCATGCAAATGAAAGTGATTGAATTTGTTTTAATTCATCATGTGATTAATTCGCTCTAAGTCCTCTTTGCTGCACAGTGGCGCAGTTGGTAGAGCTGTTGCCTTGCAACAAGAAGGTTCTGGGTTCAAGTCCCGGCCCCGGCCTTTCTGCATGGAGTTTGCATGTTCTCCCTGTGCATGCATGGGTTTTCTCCGGGTTCTCCGGTTTCCTCCCACAGTCCAAAAAACATGACTGTTAGGTTAATTGGTCTCTCCAAATTGTCCCTAGGTGTGCATGGTTGTTTGTCCTGTATGTCTC
>CAEGAF010067072.1:0-19890 GCA_903067075.1 Micropoecilia bifurca | reverse complement strand
GGTTCGTGGTATGGATGCTGATTAAAGGTACATTGAACTGTCCATTAGTGTTTTCTTGATTGTCTTCATACAGCTGTTAACTCAAAGTTAACACACAGGAATAAACAGTGGCTCAAAGTTGTACATTTTGTTTGCCAAAACTTTAAAAATATGAAACATAAGCAAATATTGCCTTCAAACAACACAACGTGCACCAAAGTGTATAAACTCTTCCAATCTATCAGACAGCAAAACACTGCGTTTGCTTGTCATTGTATTGTATTACTTTCATGTCTATGCCATTTATCTAGACTGCATCAGATTTTCCTGCTTGCAAAAATATTGGATCCACAATCAGAATGCTTTGATGCAACTCTTACTGATTCCACAACTGATTCCCTGGTGATTTCTGTTTTGGTTACCATGGTTAAAACAATGGCTCTTGAACTGGTTGAAGGACATCTGTGTTCACTGTTTTGGCAAAAGGGTGCGGAAAATGTGTCAATCCAATGAGAAAGAGTCAACATGTTTGCAAGAGGTTTCTTCTGCTCTCCTGTGATAGTGATGATGAAAACTGAATAGATCCCTGTTTCTTTAAGCGGGTCAAAGCAATCAAAAATAAAACCTTTATCATGCAAGTGGTGCAAGCTTTAGCCTATTCATTGCTGCTAAACCCTAGTTTTACTTTCCCAGACCTGTGTGTCGTGCTAAACATGGATTACGTACATGCATAAAGCCTCCATATGAGGTTAGCGATAAACACGAGAACAAAACACAAACAGTGAACATCAAAGCGAATCAGCCTTCTCTTTTCAGCCAAATAGTACAACTTACAGAGAATTTTTTGAAACTGATTAAGGAGGTTCTGTAGCTCAAACATGTAATATGCCATTGTTTTTGTATGATGCATGAGGCGAGTGACTCATTCAGGGTCTAAGGTCAAGTTGGAGATTGGTGGCAACATCTTAGGACATCCACACAGGGAGTTTGTTTTTTGTCCTTACATGAGTCAAATTATGTTTTATTAAGAGAAACTAAACGTGCGAGTTGCCTGAACGCTGTTATGTGAACTGTGCTCACTTGAATTAAGGGGAAAATCATTGTAACAAAGCAGTCACCAGTAAACAGTGGCAGAAAGGAGACAGGGAAGTAGCACAACGCAAAGATGAATAAAGGTGATCACTTTCAAGCGTCTGTTTTCTCCCCCTGCTTCAGGAGTATGGACCTGAGTCTGCGAGATGCTCTGGGTGGAGGTGGAGGCGGGGCTCCAGCTGAGCCCCTGCTCAAGAGAGACTTTGTGGCTTCGCTGGAGAAGGAGAGCTACGACGACAAGGTGGGAGAGACGGTTTCCAAGACCGACTACAGACCCTTGGTGGACGGAAAGGACACCAAGAGTGGTAAGTTGCGTTTAGTGTGCATGAAGAGCTGTGAGAATGAGCTGTGATCCCGTGCCCTCTGTGAAGCTTCACTTTGAATGAACGAACTGAGAAGGAGGTGGCTCATAGGCTTTTAGGAAAGTCAGCTGTCCAGTTATTTTTGCATCACTCCGTTTGTTTTCCTTTTTTTCCCCAAACACTGGCTTCAGGGTTGACTGTGATTTCCTGCAAACAAGATTCAACATTGGTTTTGTACCATGTAATTGAAGTATTTTTTAAAAAGACACAATTGAATAGATGTTAAGACTCATAGAAATATCTTTTTTTTTTACATTTTTCCCTTGATTTTAGTGGAATTAAATATAAAACACACATAAAGTGATACACGATCCACAAGTGATGCATAGTTTTCAGTAGAAAATATAAATAGTATACATGCCCCTTTACTGTGAGGCCCCTAACTAAAATGAAGTGCCATCAATTGCTTTAAAAAGTGACAATATAATAGATATAATCTTCTTTGTTAGTCATTTAATCTAATTTAACCTCTGATTGAGTTCAGTTGTTCTGTCAAAACCTCAATAAACAACATCATGAAAACCAAAAAACTTGACTGAAACTGGCAGTAAAAAACTGTGGTGAGGTTTAAAGCAGAGGCAGTTCAAGGTCAATATTTTAAATCACAACTAATAAGTAATTTTAAAATGTTTCCTTTATTATGATGGGTGACACAACACTTCTCTGTCTGAAACTAGACAAATTTAGCAAAGTGAAGTGGAGTACACAAAGTGGCGTGACCGTTGTAGAGAGATTTGTTGACACAGTGGAGACGTTGCACACTCTCTGTGTTGGCGTGAACGAGGAAAAAGGTCCCATGCAATTAGAGAGAACTAAGACTGGATGCTAAGACTGAAGTGATATTGGAGTAAAGTGCAGGGTGGAGAGAAGGAAAGCATGTAGATAGCATGAACTGTATAGCTGTGTTGCGACGGATGAGGATTATCGTGGCTCTTACCAGGGGAGTTCCTCAACAGGAAGAGGGTCCTAATAGAGCATCCCTGTTTGTATTCTGATGATTTCACATGGAGGGATTACCCATCTATGGTGGTTTCCACCTGTCGTATGCTGGGTAATTCCAGCCTTTCATTCATTGGGGCATGTAGCTCTCAGCGGTATGCTCTACTTGTCAAACTCCAAGATATTATAGTTGAGCCTTTTCTTGTTTTGCTGAGAAATATTTACTCCTTCTTTTTTCATTACAAAATAACAAAATTATCTTGGTTTCTTGGCTGTATTGGTAAACGACAGTTAGGCGGTAACAGAAATCTAAATGCAGACTTTTTCCTAGCATCTGCACCTGTTTTTGCTAGAATATCAAGCCAATTAAAAAAATTAAAATACATAAAAAAAAAGTAATTAAACATTCTCAGAAAATGTGTGTTGTCTTAAATTTTTTTGGGAAAATTGAATGTGACACTCTACTGTTTTTCTTATCACATTATGAATCTAGCTATTGATTTGACCGGTAGCAACGTGTTGGCTAAATTTCCATTCCAGTATAGATAAAGCCTTCTTTTGAAATATTTTTTATGTGATTGTGAGTATGTCATAATCTTATTCTATTAAAAATGATCAGATTCAAACCCAGATCCTTCTTGCTGCAAGGCAACAGCTCTACCAACTGCACCACTGTGCAGCTGTGTTTTTAAGCATGCAGTGATGAAAAAACAACAAAAAAACCCATAAAAGTAACAGCATAGCAGCAACTGTTCAGACTGGTTATGCTTCTGCAGTAAAAGATGGGTGATGAATTTATTTTACACATCTTTACCAGAAGGAGCCAACAGATATGTCTCCTTTTGTAAGTGTTGTTGCAAAAAAAGAGAAAATGTTTAAAAACATTTCCCTGCATAAAAACTATTGAAACCTACTTTAGCCGTATTGTTATTTAACTGTTAAATTAGATTTGTTTTCTTATGTGGATGCTGTGTTCATTTTAGTCCTTTTTTGCTGCTCAAATATCTTTCAAAGTTAGATTTTTGACCTTGGCATTAGAATCAGATGTCTGAGCTGGAAGACAATTCAGATGCAACGCTCCTGTTTTTTTTTTTTTTTTTTGCAGTAGCATCCTGCTGGTGAAGTTTCAGCTGTCTGAGTTTGTTTCTGTCATGCAGGGACGGACTCGCTTTTGCTGAGGCATGACGACACACTTCTGCTGTACATGCATGTGTGTCCGTGTTGCTTTTACAGTACGTACGTGTAGCACAGGTACGGGAGGACCTCACTGCGTTGACAGGTCGAGCTCTGGTGTGCATGTTTTATGACACACTGCAGCAGCAGCATGTGACTGCAGCACTGTGTGCAGCATCGGTACCAGCAGCAGTTTGGGTGAGGTCACGCAAATAAACACACACCTCGGCTGCCGCTGTAATTAGAGTGTGCGTTTGCTGAGTTCAGCAGATATAGTGAAGTAAAGATGATGTAAGTGAAGTTTTTTTTTTTAGCACCTATGTAGCAGACAGGATTGCTGACAGACGTGACATTTAAACCAGTGGGACAAGAGGTGACTTTTTATCAGTTAGCCCAAATGGCTTTTGATCTCGGCATTGTGTCTCAGGTATGACCTACATGATCTATGATTGAGAGAACCACATAGGGAACAGGCACACGTTTTGATTTTCTAATTTAAATACGATTTAAATATTCAGATATGGACTGTATAAAAAGACATTAGTGCCAGGAAGATCTGGCACTAATGCCAGATGTTTGTCTAGATATGTCTAGATATGTTGCCGCTCTGAATCTTAAACCACAAAAAGTAAAACCAAAAACAGCTAAACTAAAAATAATGGGGGGGGGGAAGCCGTGCATTACTGCAAGCTTTATGAATCTCGGTGGACTGTATTTTACTTGGCCCTGTCTGGAAGTTAACTGCTTAGTCCCTGCTACACTCTGCAGCTGTTAATGTGTTAAGTTGCAAATTGTAGTGCCATGCAATCACAAAGACGTCTGTGCTTGATAGCTCAGAGGGGAAGCGGTGCTTTCTGAGGTCTTAGTACTTCCTCAGTCTGGCAGTCACAGTAACTGGATTGGCTTCATTAATTCAAAGGCCATGGGACTGCACAGTGATTACAGAGCATCTGGAATGGGCTGTTATAGAGTTACTGGCTGTCAAGAAACTGTCTACCCCCAGACAACCAATAATTCATCTCGAGATGCATTTGTTTTCTGATCCAGCTCTCTGTTTCTACTGTGATGTCCTCCCATTTCTCTTCATGTTGAAGATGATCTCCCTCCATGTGTCCCATCAAACATTAGCAACCTAACATTTAGCTTATAACCCATTTAGGTCCATATAAATGATGAGCCTGAGACTTACTGTCTGGATCAGAACGGAGGGACTGAGCACATTTTTTATTACTGGTCTTGACTCTGAACTCATCTGTATTAATAGCTGACCATCGAATAATGAAAACCTTTAAGTTTATACTTTGGATTATTACATTATTATTTCCTTTGCTCTCAGAAACAAGATCATTCCACAAAAAACTGCCTGGGTGAAAGTTATTAGCCTTTCTGATGCTGTTAGTAATTTTTATATCTTTTCATCCTGCAGGTATTTGCTGTAGCTTTTAACAGGCTTCTGACAGCTCAGTCTCCTTTATCATATAATTCAGCAATTTCAGATTTGATGGCCTTCTGACTCGGAGCTTTGTCTTCAGTTCAGGCCACAGATTTTCAGTGGAGTTGAAGTCAGGACTTTGTGCAAGTCAGTAGCTTTCACTTTGATCATCTGTGAGAAAGTCATCATTAGTGAACTTTGGATTGTTATGATACTGGGAGGAAAAAGATACAACTCAGACCCAGTTCTGCTGCTGACTGCTTCAGGTTTTCTTTCAAAATATTCAGTCCATCTTGAAGGAGTCTTTTCTTCAGAAGAGGATTTTGTTTTTGTCTGAAGCTTTGCAGTCCAGTCCAGTGGATTTACCCGTGTTTCTCTCTCGCTGCATTTCCGACCGATACTTCCAACTTCAATTTGTGGGAGAAGAAACGCTGTGACAACTTTGTTTGTCCTTCTCCTGCTTTGTGACAAAGTGATGTATTTTCAATGTCGACAGACATAGTTTGAAGTCGGCTAACCACAGCTTTACAAAACCAGAGATAGGACGTCAGCTACTTCGAGTTTTTACCGTGTACATCATTCTAACTTTGTATTTTTGTTGTTCTGCCTCAATTAATAAAAATCATCAATTTGTAATGGCATGAATTCAAGTAGATGATTCTTCAAGGCAGAGAAGCTTTTATATCTCAACCTTCAATCAGTTTAATAGCATGTAATTTCTGCAGCTCTTCAAAACATCCTGCTGCTGCAAAGACACAATGGTTTTCAGAGATGCAGTATTGCTAACTAGGTCCCAGGTTAAAAGGTCCCAAACAATTCAAAACCAGATGTTTTTGTTTGTTTGTTTGTTTGCAGACTGTTGCTTGCGTAGTACAGTCTTAGGCAGAGTCTGTTTCCTCACAGCTCCCGAAAAACCTCATCCTTTAATAAGTTGTTTGCTGTTTATATGTCTGCCCGCAGTGTCCAGACGTATAAAACTGAACCCAGTTTTAGATTTACAGTTGAAGATTTTCCTGCTCCACCTCTTTAACCCCAGTCCTTCTCATTACTGTCTGCTTCCTACCAGCCTGGCTGCTGTCTGTATCCTTGCACTCTGACCCCACAGAGATGGATCTCGCAGACGATGTGTGTGTTTGTGATCTGCAATAAACTGGGGGCACAGATTGTGGCAGAGACAGTGTGATATCACAGGATCTATTTAATAGGTTCTACTCTAGATTTTTAAGTTGAAATGTCAACATTTCCAAACTTATTTTGTATTAGGACCAGTCCAACCATCATAATGGTTTTATGGTATGTTATATTGCTAGCATACATGCACAGCTCTCCTTTCTACTGTACAATATGTTAAACTAAACACAAAAGCAAATATGAGGACAATTTCTGTTGCAGACGTATTGGTTTAAAAATTGGACTAAGCCTTAATCTGTTTATTATGTTTACAATTATTGTTTCCTAATTAAAATACAAACAGGAAATGTAATGATAACCTAAATATCACCATGACCTTGTTGGAGAATCATGACTTGTATATGAATGCAGTGTCAACCGTTCTCTTGTCCTTTGGGAGCTGCAGGTTCATATCCCTCGCAAAATATAATTCATCAATTCAAATGAAGCAACTTGAACAACATCTGAATACTGTGCTATGAAGACGAGAAAAAATAGTATTTTAACTAATAACATTTTTAGGATTAATAGAGATTAAATCTCTATTAATCGACTCTTGTCAACGAATTAGTGAAACTCAATCACTAATTCAAAAGCAGCTCAACTACAAAGTAGTAATTGGGTTAATTCAAGAACTCCTGAGTTAACCCAAGTTAAAATCAAATAAGACTCTAAAAGATAGATATATAATAATATCTTGTACTTGCATAGCAGCAAACGACTACAGTTAGTCATTCACCCAGTCTTATGCTAATGCTACATTATAGCATGCAGCAGATGACAGACTTTGGTCAACTTCTCATCCTAGATTTTTGTAACAAGACCTGCAAGAAGTATGTAGTAATTATTATTATCAAAATGTAGAAGCTTAAGGATCCTAAATGACCTTCTGACCTTGAGACATCTAGCTCGCAGTTTTTTTCTTCACTCAACTCACATGAAACTTATCAGGCAGAGCTTAATTTATGCAAGCGGAAGAGTTAATGGTGCAACACGTAGTGCTGAACTTAGCTGATTTATTGCCTTCTGAACACTGTGGTAAGCCCAGCAAGTTATTTTATTTTAAACCGGACAAAGATGTTTGTGTTTCTGTTTTATTTCCTTTCTGCTTAAAGAAGATTTGAAAGAGTCCCCTGATAAGTGGTGCGGAAAGAACATAAAATCCATTCATCCACCTGTTTTCTCTACTTTAATCCCTGCAGGGTTGTGAGGTGCTAGTGCCTATCCAGTCAGATGTACTTTTTTAAACAAGAAGGTGTTTGACTAAAGTCTGCAGATGGCTGGTGTCCTTAGATAACTGTCTGGGTTAAGATGGTGTCTGCACTCGAACACTGTGTCTAAATATCCGACATAGAGGGATAGAGGAAAGACGAATCCTTCTGGCAGATTTCCAAAAATAAACTCCTCAGACACA
This sequence comes from Micropoecilia bifurca, assembly GCA_903067075.1. Classification (NCBI taxonomy): domain Eukaryota; kingdom Metazoa; phylum Chordata; class Actinopteri; order Cyprinodontiformes; family Poeciliidae; genus Micropoecilia; species Micropoecilia bifurca. The sequence goes on along the minus strand of CAEGAF010067072.1, from coordinate 12,329 downwards.
AAGTCGTAGAAATAAGCATCCAATTTGTTTTTTTCTAACTGTAGTATCATCCTTTATTGCCTAAATGTAATTGTTCCTTATTCAGTAGCATGTAGCATCATTTAAAAATGTTACAGCATCATATAAAGAAACATAAAATTTTGTCATGTTTGTTATAATTGTGTTTCCATAAGATTACACAAAGTGTTTTATACTTCTCTGTAATCCTATGATATGTTTTTTTTTGTTGTCATTTTTTACTCAAAGTTGTCATAGCCCAGCTATCTCATACCTGCAGATTCACATCTAAGCTCAACCAAAGTGTTTTGGAACTGAAGGTCATCATGGTAACAGCATATCAATAAATGGAAAAAATGCATTTCATGGATGAATGTGTAAATACAGTGATTTAATTTCTCCTCATAAAGAAAACTGAGGTTATTATTATTATTACTGCCCAGTGTTGCTCTCCTGTCACTGCTAAGACTGAAAAGAAATAGAAACATCTGTAAAAAAAAAAAAAAAAAAAAAGAAAAGAAATAGTTTAATGCTTAATGGTTTTAAAATGCAGTGCAAATAATTGTAAGCCCAGGACTCCAATTTCAAGTTATCTTACATCGCATGTAAGAAGAAAAAAGCAGGAAATTGCTTTAGTCTTGATCGTTTCCAGTGAAAATGGACATAAAACAGAGAAAATAATGTTGCTGTCGAATTGTAATGGAAGAAAACAATTGTTGTTTTCTGTCTACAGTGACTTTGCAGTTTTGATGTTCACTGTGTGTTTCTGCATATATGTGTGTGTGTGTGTGTGTGTGTGTGTGTGTGTGTGTGTGTGTGTGTGTGTGTGTGTGTGTGTGTGTGTGTGTGTTTCAATCCTTTGCACCTTCACTGCTGCCTGCTTCATGGTGAATTATTCAGGATGTATTTACAATTACACTGATGTGGTGCCCGGTTCTAAAAATACGTGTCCTCGTTTCTAATGATAGAAAACAGCTTTACAGCCTTATGGTATGTGAAACCAGTCATGCTGTATGTGCCTCTGAAGAAATGCTGTAATGTTCACTTACCTTAAATTACATTTCAGCACCATGGACAGATACATTTGTCTCGGTGTACTTGGAAAGATTCTCTACTGTCCATAAGAAATTTATATTTTTTAACTTATAGCACAACTATGCTTCATCAAACCTATTCTTATACAAATATAATGGCAGTTTGCCTTGCGCTGTTTATATTGCATATAAAGAAACTTAGTGAAAATGTTTGCATGTCCTTTTAGTTTTGAAACACTTTCTTAAATATCATAATTGAGCAGCTATTGTGCAAGCATTTAATATTTATAAGAATCGTTGACAAATCATACAGTTTCTCATTCTCAGAGGCCTGAGATGTTTGAGTTATGCAGATTTCACACAGCCAGGATTCTACATTTGACATCAAATATTCATGTAGTGAAATTAACAGAATGTACTCCTGCAAGTGTTTCCTTTTTATTTTGATATGATGAAAATTTAAATGTGTAGACGACATCTTTTGTCTCTGGATGGATGTAAAGGAATGCTTAATTCCAGTGTCTTTTACTTATTTATTTCATTTTCCATGTGATTTCTCCAATCTAATTCCTTTAAAACCTTAAAAGGATTTTCTTTGATTTATGAAACGAGGGCAGCATTAAAGCAACTTGGAAAAAAATGAAGAATATTGCACTGGTTCCCTAATGTATCTCTGGAAATGACCTCTGTTAGTCTTTCAAGTCCATCTACTTTGTCAGTTCATATATCAATCAAAAAAAACATGAAAAGTAGTTATTTCTACACATTTTAGGCTTAGTTTGATGATCATAGAATTGTAGTTTTGTGTATTTTGTGTTTGTGTGTACTGATATTTTAAATCTGATTATTTATGTTGGCGTTCTCTATTTTTTAGTGGCAGCGGTCAACTAGAACCTTTCTTTTTTTGGATTTGTCCTAATAAATGTCAGTTGTACACGTGACAGTATCTGGTAATTAATATTATTCTTCCTGGCTTCGAGATTTTAATCAAATTAACTTTTAAAGTGCTTAGTACGAAGTTCATTATTCTCTATATAATGGACCCGGGTGAATTTTCAACTCACGTTGTTTAGTTAACAGCTTTTTTATCGAGCTACTTTATACAAGCTAATGGAGTCGGTGCAGCAAATTCTCCCCTTACTATTAAATCATATCGTCCACAGCAGAGTTTAAAATGTGTGTATTTTTGGTCTGTGCCTCAGCGTATATGTGTGTGTATGTATATCAATTCTCTAAGTCACATCCGCTGACAGCACATGTTACCAAGGGAACCGCTGATGCTGTCTTCCTCTTGTGCATAACCATGGCAATGTCCCCTTCAGCGAAGTGTTGTGTCTGCTCACCTCAATGTCAAGCGACGTACCATGCACACGCGCTCGGTGTGGAGAAGGTGGTTTTAGTGAAGCAGCAAACAGCTGACAGGGCGACGCATAAATATCTATCTGCAGCGTTCAGGCCGCCTCACTCGCTGTGTGAATAAATCTGAGAACTGGGTGAAGGATAAGTAACTCCAAACTAATCAGTTCATTTCTTAGAAGTGCTCGTGTAGCTTATATCTGCTTAAATGATCCCATAAAATATCCTCTGTTCATTTATTCCACATTAGGCAGCTCTTGTAGAAAAACGTCAGGTTCAAAAAACTGAAATAATGTTTGTCGTTGCTGCATGCAAGTCTGTAAACTCAAAAGTTTGGCATTCATCTTTAATTGATTTTCTTCAGGTTCTGGATTGATGTCTTCTATGATGTCCTCTGTTGGACGCCAGGATCCCCCAGGACAGCCCGCCTTCGGCTCTGACTACCTGTCCGGTGAGGGTTAGAAAGTTGACGCTCTCTGTGCTGCCCATTCACTGAAACATAGCAGAGGAGATTAATATTAATGAAGAAATATAATTAAGCTGTTTTATACTTTTGACTGCAGCTTTGTGTTTGAGGAATAGTCATCAACAGTTTTCTTCTTTTTTTTTTTTAGCAGAAATTAAATCTTGTATAGTTTGAATCCTCTTCTGCCACAAAGATATGGAGTTAGAGATGCACAACATATTGACACTAACATCTGCATTAGCCAAGATTAGTCATGATAAATAAAACTGATATTACCAATAGGTATTGATTTCCAGCTTGTGGCCATTTGTTTCTGGAGGTGGAGGGGAATCGATTGATCATGTGGTATTTGTTGGTATGTGACACTGATAGTGATGCAGTGCAAGATTGTGGGGAGTTTAACAGAAGCAGAGGAGCAGCGGTGAAGTCAGTATATGAGATTGGTCAATATTAGCTATTCATTCGGCATTTATGTTAACATTAGTCATGGCTGATAATTATGACAATGATTGTGCATGATTGTTAACAACTAATAATATGTTTACATTATCTTCCAAAAGTATTCAGCTTTAAACATCTCACATAGTACCATCATACAAAAACATAAGGTAGCTGCAAATCTAAAAGACTTGAAAGTTCAAACAGCTGCAGAGTTGCAGAGACCCATTCAGGAAAATATTGTACTGGGATATTATTACTGAAGATTATACTTACAATACTTGCAAATAAGAAGTATTGCAAGTACTTCTTATTTGCAGCTGTAACTGAAGTGAAAAACGGTACAAAAAAGAGCATTTCACTAGTAAATCAGTTTCTTTTGCACTTTATAATAATGTGCCACTTTGTTATTGTGTAACACTTCACATTCCAATAAGCTATAAAGAAGTTTGTTTGTTAAATGAGAAAATATGAATCATTTCAACACGAATCCTTTTGCAGGGCACAACTTAGTATTCCCATACAGTCACTGTTCATGAAAATTATTACCCATACCTGCAAAATCCCATTTGTCACATTGAAACGTCCAAAAGACTGAGGGTAGCTTTTTAAAAGCATGGCTAACAACACTTCAAGTGCAGTTCAGCAAGAACGTATTGCCTGCTGTAAATATAAATCTATTTTCAGGCTGGTCCAAATATTTCCCAGGTGGATTCTTCCAGGACTCAGGATTGTAAATGCAAAGCAGAGCACAGTGGTGCTTCTATTTATATATATATATATATACTGGGAGGATAAGAGAGAAGAAGGTTGGGAACCAGAAAGAATGAAGCATGTGTAGTGCTAATGTATAGGAATACAATCATGTCTTCATTTGAAGTGACATTCGCTCTGTCTGTTTGTTGGTATGTGCCGTTAATCTGTTTCACTTCAATCTGTTGGTTATGATTCAGTCTTTCTGTTTCTTTTCTCTGTGGCTCTCTGTCCCTATTGTTCTTTTTCCCATTTTTCTCGTCTCTGTCTCCCTCAGGTCCAGTGATGGGTGGGATGACAGGACAATGGAGCCTGAACAAGACGAAGGACAGCAGCATGCCTGATTCATTTCTAGGTCCACTTCACTTTTTTAACTCCTGCTTTAATCCACCTCCACTCAAATTTTACATTTCCTTGCGAAAGTATTCGGACCCCTTGAACTGTTGGACATTTTGCCATGTTAGAAACGCAAACCCCACTTTGTGGGGTCAAATCAACAGAGTTGTTCTTTTTTTTTATCAAATAAAAGTCAGGAAACTGTGTGAAACCATTTGCGTTTAGCTTTCCAGAGACAATATAAGGTAGAATCAAATGTTTTCAGTAATTACAGCTGCATGCGTTTTGAAGGTATTTTTCATCCGAGATCAGTCTGACATAAATATTGTGCTTTGTTAGATTGAATGTAAAGCATCTCATATATGTTTTTGCCTTAAAGTCAAGATATGCTAATTTTGCATTTCTTTATCACATTAAAAGAAACATTTTGTGTTTTGTAACATTCCAATATGTGGAAAAGTTTAAGGAATATGAATGCTTTTGCTACACGCTGCATGTGATAATTTTATTGCACACGTTAAGAACCGATTTCGTTTGAGGTTTTAGGGTTTGAACTTATCTGGACAATAATTTTAGAGGTTTTTTAAGGTTTGAAAGATATTTTGCCACAGGAACAACATAGAGAATAAAGAGTACAAGTTGCAAGCCGCTGCTTTGCAATTGTTCGTCACTGTTTACACTTCACATCTGTGTGTTGCTTCAGTCTCTGACCTGCCCATACGTATGTGGGTCACTGCATTACAGGCTTTATCTTTGTCCTGGAAATCTGCTGCTCCACACACATTCGTCCTTACCTTCTCTTTCCTTTTTTGCTTTTATAGCTTTGCTTTCGTTTTCCCTCATGAAGCCTCCAACGGATGCTTAAACAAAATCAATCACCCCCTTTTGACATCTATCTTCACTGTAGTTTTAAAATAGATGTCTACTTTAACAAACATTGTGACTACATCGTCAAGCATCTGCAGTTGAGGCTACTTCACATTTTCATTCCAGGAAATGTACGGTATCCCTAGCAGAGCTAGTCTAATGTAAATACAAAGATTTACAATTTTTCTTTTTCAAAAATCTGTGCGGCAATGAAAATAGCATCATATAACATTGACACAGTGTTTCTATAAAGGAGACAAAGTACAGAATTTGATATAATTCAGTAGTTTGTTGAGCTGATTCCTTTTAGCACTGACTTTTTCTTTGTCTTCTGTAAGAGTTTCACAGCCTGTCATTTTGTTTTAGATGGGTTCTGCAGCAATTTGTCACTACTGAGGCTGGTTCTACAAGCTACTGAATCGTGGACTGTATTAGCTGTTTTTTTGTCTTCATACTTTTGTCTTCAAAATTGTTTGGATTGAAAGTGTGTATCCGTTCATCAAGACTATCTTTGTTTGCCTGCTGACTGATGGTCTATTTGTGTTTCTCCATCAGGATTCTCTCAGTCTGGGATGGGTGGGACCATGGGGTCCGGCCTGCTTCCATTCCAGACCACTATGACCTCCAGTCTGGGCCACACTGGGATTAGTCCGGCTATGGACACCCAGAAGAGCTCTGGCCTGTTTGGGGTGGAGAACAAAAGCGCCACTAACATCAGCGGCAGCAACGCTTTCAAAACCAGCGACCCGTTTTCGTGCGGTGGCCCAGGGATCTACTCGACAGATCCGTCTGCAGGTACCAGAATGCTGCATGTGCTTCTGAATGGGGAATAAGGCATCGGAGGCATTTAGAAAGAGGATGGAGGCATGAAATGCAGGCCTTACAAACATATTCGCACCACTTTACTATTTAGTCGTTTTACAACCACAAACCTGAATGTTTTTATTTTGAGTTTGTGTGATTCTTTGTCTCAAGAAGCTTGGTCCATTCTTCCTTTTTTTAAATTTAACATATGGTCTATTGGCTTTTTCGGTTCGGGTTTGCGGCCATGTCTTGTTAGGTTTGTTTTTGTTCCACACACTTTCTATTTTGAAGTGATGAAGTAAAGAGAAATGCCCAAACATTGGGAGATTATTTTTTATTCTAACGCTGCTTTAAACGTCTTCACAACTCTGACTCTGGAGTTTGCCTTCTTATATTTTCTAACAAACCTCTATCACCTCCACAGAACAGCTGGTTTTATTCTGAGACCAAATTACACTCAAGTGGTCTCTGTTTAAAGGTGACCTTTAAAATTTGCTGATGCATGCCACATTTTACAGATTCTTATTTGTAAAAACCTTTAAACCATAAGTTTTCATCCTGCCTTACAATTCTGCTCTATTCTGTGCTGGTCTGTCACATGGAATCCCAAATAAATACATTGAAGTTTGTGGTTGTGTCGACATGAGAAGAAGTTCAAAAGGTATGAACACTTTGGCAGGGCATTATGTGTTAATTTTATTTTTACAGGCTGGAAAATGACTCAGATTTAGGTCGTTTCTCACGCTCTGTAAATTTAGACGTGGAGCGGCCTGGGTCTGAGTTGCAAGGAAAGGGACAGAAATGTATCATCTTGATGACACTGGGCAGGTTTTCAGCAGCAGAGGGCAGCCTTTTCTTCTTGCTTTCATCATCACCTGGAGCTCCCTCTGCTCTGTTTCTCTAATCTCTGTCTGGCTCACGGCTTTACATCCTGTCTACTTGTCCAGTGATAGTAAGCAAGTTTTTTTACTTCTTTTTTTTTTTATTTGCTGCACAGCGAAGAGAAAGCAAATCTTCCTAATAGGGCTGGAAGGGCCTTTAATCATACATTTTTAATGTGTAACATAATTAGTTGCTTGTTGATGGAACCAGCAGCGGTGCGTCCGCTAATTTTGTTGTTGCCAAGCAACAAAAACATATACCCAGGGGAGCGTACATCATGAAAGCTGCAATTCTTAAAACGGGGGACATAGACAGCCGTGTAATGCCACCAATACTGATTTCATCATCTAGGCCTGATTTTTGAATTCCAGTCAGACTCACCTGAATGTGTGTTTCACATTCAAATGAGCAGCTTTTTTTGTTGTAGCCTAGAATCCATGATTTTTGGATCACTTTTATTGTCGATGGATTAGTGAGACTCATAGATGCATAAAAGAAAAGTTAAAATGTTTCTCCCAGAAACCAAAAGGGAACCAGCAGGTGTTTGCCCAGCGGTTTTGTCACTGCAGCGGCATTGCTGGAGGTGGCTGCTTTAATGATCTTTTAATAAATGAGACAGGCAGCTCTGTTTGTTTGAGTCTAAAAATACCTTCCTATCCCCCCATTAATTTTTCAGGGAGAGATTGAAGTGATATAACAACATGCTGCTATTTTAAAACTCTGAGCTGGGCTGACTGCCCTCATGCAGAATACCTGCAGTCATTCTGTGGAGTCAAATCTGTCGATCCTAGCAAAGACGTGAAAAGCTTTAAAATAAAGTATTGTTTTGTCGATGTACTGTTATATTACAAAAAAAAAATCTCAACTTTTAATTTAAGACTTCCCTCACACATAGAGAAAAAAACAACAGATAAATAGTGTCTTTTTTATTTTATTTTATTTTATTTTTTTATCAAAATTATCTGTAACGCAATTGTTGGTACCCCCATTAGACTATTTGTTTCTGAAAGTTTTTTGTCTGGTCACAGCAAATGGTTCTAGTTAAAGAACTCCAGTTATGTGTGGGAGGAAAGTAAAAATAAGTTCTACTTTTGATTATTGATCTGACTGTATGGCAAAGTTTATGTGTGTATTTTTTCCCCAGCTTTTTAATGTCTTTTTAACATCAACACACATTTCCCATATTTGGCAGAGTTGCATTTGTTTAGCATCTCATTAATACCCCAGGAAAAACAGAAATTTCCTAGACATTTGGATTAATTTGAAGTATAAATATCAATTATGTAAACAGGGCGTAAAGGGGTCTCAACAATTGAGCTGTTGTTTTCTGTTTTTTTTCATCATTAATAAAGATGCAAACAAATTTGTCAAATTCTGTCCATTTTGGTACATCTTGAAATTAGGAATACTAAATCAAATTTTTGGTCTAAAAAATTAATGTAGGTTATAACGTTGGGGATTTTTTTGGAAGTCATGATCATATTATATTAAAAACAGGGTGAGGATGAAGTTTTTTTCTCTTTACAGGTCTGGATGTACTATCAGAGGGCTTCATCATAAATCTTTTTGTTTGTAATTAATAACTGATAAGCTATCCATCTCATACTGCAGACTTTTGCCTTTTAATCTAATATGGCTGTTTTTGAATAAAAGTTGAATGTGAGGGTCTTAACTTTTGCAGGAGTCTGAAAATAAATGTACCCAACATGCAGCTGGTCGTCTCATCATGCTCTGCTCTTTGTGGTATTTCAGCTACTGGCAGATTTACCTACTGTGTTCCATGCGCCGCTGCTCTGTATTCACCCTCAGCATGAACCCTCTTTTGCACAAATTTCGAGCTTATCTTTTGGTTTTTTGAAGCAACAAGTGCTCAAACAGTAATGTAATTTCTGGCAATTCACCAGAGCTCAAACTAGGAGGAGCACCCATTAAAAACCACATCACATTAACTATAGATGACGAAATCCCAGCTGTCTGTTTATAGCAGATTGGAGCTTCACGTCACAGGGAGAAAATAGCAACTTCATTTAATTTGCAATGTAGGAAAGGGAGGCAGATTTAAAGGGGAAATGTTCTGTTCTCTAGTTTCACTAATATGTAGTGACGTAAGACCCTCTAAAGAACATGCATAATGACAACACTTATCTAGAAACGTACTGTAGAAAAACTCAAAGTACATTTTATATCTTATTTTTGATATTGGTCCTGTCATATTTTTACATTTTTTTTGCAAACCAGACCTTTAAAGTGCTTGTTATTACAAAATAAGAAATGTAATTTGAAAAAAAAAATGCAGATAGACACAGTGCCTTGTAAAAAATGTTTGTTTTTTGACTTTGAAATCAGAAAAGTGTATTTTGATGAGTTTCTATGTGATAGACCAAAATAAAATAGTTTATATATACCGTATGTATATATATATATATATTTTTTACAATTGAAAGTGTGGTAAACATTTGTAAGCAGCCCTCGTTACTCTGATACCCCTAAATAAAATTCAGTACAGTAGGCTTCAGAAGTCACCTAACTACAGAGTCCACTGGTGGGTAATTTATTAAGTATAAAACAAACCTCTGAGAGTCTAAGAGGTATATTGGAGAACATTCATGAGTAAACAGCATCATGAAGTCCAAAAAACACAACGGACACTTCAAGCAGAGAGATGTAGAGAAATTTAGAAAAAGGATTTGATTACAAAACAATAATCTTATTCCAAATAAAACTGTCTAATCCATCATTCAAAAATGTAGCTGCACACCTGCCAAAACATGGCTGCCCACCTAAACTGACCAATGAGAGAGGAGTAATCAGAGAAGCAGCCAAGAGGCCCATGGCAGCACTTATAACAGTAATGAGAAGTTATATGCAGGGAACCAATATTTCTAAAAAGATGTTCTCTTGTCACATGGGACTAAAAATGTAACTTTGTGGCTTACATGCAAAAGACTACTTCCTAGTGGCTGACCTTTCATCAGGACAATGACCGTACGCAGACAGCTAGAGCTACCTCTTCTGTCTCTTAATCCATGTTTCCTTTTCTGTTTCCTTCACAATTAGTTTATGTTGGACTGTCGAATAAAATCCCAGTATCATGAAGAAACGCACACAAAAAAAAACAAAAACAAACTAATATGAATATTTTTGCAAGGCACGGATTCAAAAGATAGAACAGACAAATAAAGTTACGTATACTTTGCTTTGTCAAAGCGTGTACATGTCCTCATTTTGTGGTTCTTTATACCCTTCCTTTTGTTTGAGACGTCATTTCAGTGTGTCCGCGTGTACGTTGGCTGTTGTTATTCTTCAGACATGCATGCATTTGATTTGATCATGCATGCTGCATCCTGTTTGCTATGAGCTTGATTTATTTGTATTGTTTTGCTTGTTCACGGTCCCGTTGCTCCCAGTGTGCCTGCTTTGTTCCGTTATCTGTGCCTGCTTGATTCACAGGAGCCGCTCGGTCCCTCGGATTGCAACAGTATTGTCTGAAAGAAAAGGATGAATCACATCCAGAGTTTAGCTTAGCCAAATTTTATTATTCAGATGTTTAAGGTTACTCAATACAACATGATCTCTTTATTAAACATCTCAAAGTCATGGGTTAAAAGAAAATTGATTGCTGCCCTGTACAGGTATTTGAGCTTGTGTTGGTCCAAAATTCACAGAGGAAACTGAGGAACAACATCAACAGTGGTTTTTAGACAGGAAGTTGTTGCTACTTGTCAGTCTGTGAAAAATTATTAGGCCATTTCTACGCGATTTTAAGTCCTTTGAGAAAGATTATTTACAAGTTAAAGACATTTAAGAACGCACGTAAGTTTCCCATGTATTGATGATGATCAACAAATTCACTCCTAGGCTTCTACAAAAGATGTTTGGTTATGATGCACAGTTCCATAATCAGAAAAAACCCCAATCAGTTAGAGAAGTCATAGCAACTGTCCAGCCAGGTGGTGAAGGGTTAACGATATGGGCCAGTTACATAGAAACAGGACCAGGAAGTGTTTCTGGTTAACCACAACCTACTCTGCTAATTAGACTTTTGAATCAGATCTGAATTCATCAGTTTGAGGCTGAATATTGAGTGAGCAGAAGCAACGTTGTGCGGAAAGGTCTGCTAGACTTGCTCTGTAATGGCGTGAAAGACTGTTCAGGTCATGTAGAAAACAACTACTGCTGTAAAAGTGGCTTTACAAGCTGTTGATTCATGAGCTGCTGAGTTCCCTTTTAACTGCATATTGATCACCTATGCATTTATTTAATATTTAATATTTCCTAGGAGGAAAGAAAAAAATAGCTGTTGAGATCAAGAATAAATTGGATGTGTTTAAATGAGACATCACCTACAACATCATTATAAATCCTTTTTTCCAAAAAGCAGTCAGACTATAGAGAGCATCATTTACTTAGAGCTTTGTAGATGGATTTCGTTAGTGAAATGAGTCCAATTCTAAGCTCTGATGATTTGTGTTTAAAAAATTACAGAAATTTGTTTCATATATAACATCTTCAACTACAACATTCTCAGACACAGATGGAGGCAGTTTGTCTGAGTTTGCAAAACTTTTCTTTTGGATTGTAGGCTACTGGTTGGCCTTATCCAGGCACTTTAATTGTAGATATAAGTACCCTGAGCGGAGTCGCATTGATTAGTTTTCCTAAAACTTGTTAAAGTGAGCTTCACTCACTTCACTTTTGTTTAGCTTTAGATCCAAACCTCACAGTAAATAAACATGTTTTTCGTATAAATGCTCACTTAACTACATCCATGCACAAAATGTAGAGCCATAAAGTTAATCTTATTTTAACATTAATGCAGCATTAACCCCGTTTGTCTTAGCATGCATCTATGGTGAATTGACCTCAAGTGGACAGCTCTAATTGTGGAGTAAACGTATCCTGGACTAGGCTGATCACATTCATACCTTGTTTTATTCTTTTTGCTGGAAAAAAGAAACAGTACAGCTAAGACTGATCATAATGTAACATTTAGAATGTTGATAACATAATTTAATAGCTTTGAAAGTTAGGTGGGAAATGTTGGTTTTGCGTTTGTACAAGATGTGGATGTCCACTGCATCAAATTTGAAGTACTAAAGTTATGCTCTCAGTAGGTTGTACTTACAGCTATGGTGTTTTAGATATCTGCTCAAAGATGAAAATGAAATGAAATTAACTATAAATTTGCATTTCACTGACAGATGTGATACATGTTAATATCTATTGAGCTTCCAGATTTGTAGCATAAAAGTTTGGGAAAATATTTGTATTTCCAGATTCCTCATCTCTTTATGTAAAAGTTATTTCCATCCATCCATCCATCCATCCATCCATCCATCCATCTATCCATCCATCCATCCATCCATCCATCCATCCATCCATCCATCCATCCATCC
>CAEGAF010067055.1:0-17188 GCA_903067075.1 Micropoecilia bifurca | reverse complement strand
CCCCCCCCCCCCCCCCCCCACCCCACCCCCCCCCCCCCCCCCCCCCCCCCCCCCCCCCCCCCCCCCCCCCCCCAGGTATCTACTACAATGTAAGGAGCATTTTTCTGACAGAATGCTATACTGTGAAGACCAACATAAGAGGAGGTTCTGGTTTTGGGTCAGAGGTTACGTATAAAGTCTGAACTGATTTATAGATTTAGAATTAGCCATGTACTGATTCTCTGTGTTAGGCTATAGAAATGAATGGAAATCACTCTGTTTGTGTGTGTGTGTGTGTGTGTGTGTGTGTGTGTATTCTTGTTTATGCTGTTATTCAGGACTTATGACGAACGATAAGCCTTACAGGGACCAAGCCCAGCTCTAACATGGCAGACCCCCGTTTTTTAAAATCAGTATCTAAAATGAAAGAAAATGAACGTCTTAATATGGGTAAAAATACCCGTATTAATTGAGCGTGTTTAACAATTTCAACTTAAAATGTCATCCTATTTTAAGTTTGAGTGTCTGTTAAGTGGGCAGTATTGTGTGTTTCACAGTGTCATTTTATAGCACAACCAAATAATTTTGCAATTTGACACTTTGAAATTGGGTCTCTGTCACTTTAAGAAGCTCCTGCTCTTTCAGGCACTCCACTTTCAGCACGTCATCACAACAATGCTCATCAATGATGGTGTTTAAAATTGTTCTTAGAAGTGTTGCAATGACAAGTAGTTTGTATGAGGAGCTGAGCTGACTCACAGTTCAACCAGCTGTTTGCTAATTGCTGCTGCCACTAGTCTGGAGGAGCTGAGTGGGGACGGTTGCTCTGTGAGGTGGGGACTGATTATCCTCTCTAAATATGTTTTTCTTTAACAGAGAAAGCTTACATGGCAGAAAAAGGGAAGTCATATAAAAGCAGAAGTTGTCAAAAAAGAAGAATGGAAAGAGTGCTGAAAAAGGAGAAAAAGTATTTCAGAGAAACTCACTTTCACATATTCTCCACTGCAATCTGTCACTTGTTTGAACCTGAAAAAGAAAGAAACAACAATTATTTCCCTCCAATGTGAAATCATTTGAACTGGATGGAAGTGGGTTATTATTATTGGTGAATGCTAAAAAATATTTACACTCACAGATTAACGCTAAGAAGGAATGAAAACACAAACTAGACACAATTTGGTTCCCAGTTTGGTAACAATCGAACTGTCAATGCTGGATGCAGTATTTACCAAACAATGTATGTAAATATTAGAAGGAGTTTATTAGGAGTTTTTCTGTCTTATTTTTGTCCTACAGCTCAGGTTGACACTCTCACCTCTTTTTCTACACCAGTTTAATAAAAGCAAACAAGAAGTTCAGCTTAAGGTTATTTACATTGCACTAAGTTGCAAAACAGATGACCTTAACACCGCTTGCAGAAAAACTAGCCCAATTCATCTGAGAAGCAGAGGCCCAAAGACTCAATATGTGACTCAGTCAGTGATGGTGGTTGGAAATTCTTGCTACACAGCATGAGTTTATTAATCTGATGATCATGTTCACGTCTTATTCTAAATGCTTATGAACTCTCACCAGATGAACATGTTTGGTTCGCACATCAGGGTTAGATGTTGTTTACTGTAGAATTATTGAGATGTCACTTAACCATTATTGATTGATTAATTCAACTCCATGGTAACGAAAGCAAACAGCTGACTCTGATACTGCAGCAGAATGATTGGGTTGGATCAGTGCTAGAATCAGACATGTCTTCCTGTCTCCTGTCTGTCCTCTTGCACAACTTCCTACCAGCAGCAGTGAGTTCATTCGACAACACCCAGCAACAACTTGCAACACAACAAACTTCTCCAGGGAGGAGAAGGAATTTCTCAAACTCGTGTATCTACAAACTGTCTGCAGAGGGAACATATTTCTTCCATCCACTTTTCACATCCGCTGGCTCATCACCAGGTCTGACAGGAGTCACAATGCTCAGCTTTACAAAGGAGAGAGAAACAAAGTGCAACACCTTAATCCTGACAGCAGTGATGTGTTGAGTCAGTGAATCAATGTGAGGCGACAGAGAGAAACGTCTTCTCTTTCTGTCGCTCTGTTCCTCCTGCATACTTGAGCGAGTCAGGGGAGGCGACCTTTTGTTCCCAAACACAAACTCTGAGTGCAGACGGCACAGATGTGAGTTCAGCATGAGAAACTCCACAGAGTTTGATCAGAAAGCTGGATCTCCGGCCTGTGTTGCTCCAGTTTGATGCACAGTTACGTAACTTTGGTAGCAAGCGAAGTCCTCCAGACAGAGCAGGCATGTATGGAGGAGAGGCTGAATTAACGGACAATATCTCAGTCATTTAAGATGAGCTACAGTGGAAAAACATCTGAAGCCATGAGATCATTTTACTTCTGACTAGGAAGACATTGATCCACTTTATTTACTTCCAATACCTGAGGTTTAGTATTGGCCGATACTGATCTGATGCTGAAAAACAGATGAATCGACTAAAAACATTTATTATTTTAAAATGCTAACATAAATATGCTCAATTACAAATCATATAGTGAAGCAGAAAGATTGTTTTTCTTATTTTATTACAAAAAATATTAATAAATAAGATCTAATATGTACATCTTTGACTTCAAAAGGCAGTCGGATGCATTGGATTTTATTTTGGGGAATCAAAATAAAGAGGCTAAGTCAGCTCAGATTTGTCTTTCTAAAAACAAATAAAAATGTAGTATTTCCCTCCACATCATAACTATGTGTCACTTTATGTTGGTCATATAAAACAGACTAAAGAGTTTAAAGTGTGAATCCTGAAAAGTTCCTGTAGATGAAAAAAAATTCAGTTTGTTCCTCAAAGAACAAAGAAAAGCGAAACAGAAAACCACCAGCACTGTAAGTGGCTTTCTAACAAAACAGTTTCCTTTTTTTAAGGAACAAAACAGTGTAGATGGTTCTTCTCCTGCCGCCAGCGTAAAACTGAAGCTTAAAAAAAGGTTCTGAGACTCAACAAGTTAAAATTGAATAAACAACTCGGTTACGTCACCCGTTAGTTTCTCAGCTCATGTTTAGCATCAGGTTTGACGTCAAACCTTTGAAGCTGAAAATAAAAACAGTAAAACTTTCCTGATGTTCCACAAATGCAGTGCTGTTTGAAAATTTGCTGGAAAAAAAATCAGAAATATTGAGATTAATTTCAGAAATATTTGAGAAAATCTTGGACATTTTCTCTTGAAAATTTCTGATTTTCATACGTTGAACTTCTGAAACTGAGAAAGTGTTTTTTCAAGAAGATTCTCTTACTTTTCAAACTCAGAAATGTCTGTTTTTTCTAGAATATTCCTGAGATTTTTTGAGGATATTTACTCCTTTTCCCCTCCATCTACCATGGCTCTCACACGCTGCCGCACCATATAGACCGCAAGGAAAACACCATAAAAAAATTATTTCCCCAAAATTTGAATAAAGTAGTGTAATAGTAAAAGATAATCACTCCTAATAAAAAGAAAGAGGGAACCAGAAGTTTCTGTGAACATGTACCTGACAGTCATTGCTGATGTTTTTCATAAATCCTTCCTGCTGCTAAAAGTCCAGCTTTAATAGAGCAGGACTCTGTTACTGATGATCAGTTAATCGCTGCATTTAAACGACATGGTCTCTGGTCTGACACTGTTAAGTTTTATGGAATCCATTTCCATTTGGATATTTTCTTCTCCATTAAACATAACAGCTGAATCATTTAAATAACCACATAAAGATTTTCTCTTAGGTTTGTACAAAGTTAAACTGATCCCAGTTTAAATCAGAAACTTCCTTTTATTGTTCAATAACCTTTCTAAGAAATTGTAGTAACAGTTTCATCTGTATTGCAGTATATTAGAAACCCAGAGGAAGTTAAAGCCTCTCCTGCCTCAGGCCTTCGTTCCCCAAACTGTTTCCTGCTCCTGAAAGCAGCAGCAGCTTTCAGACAGAGACACGCGCTGCGGCTCGCAGCTTCCCGTTACAACGCCGCACAGCTTCCCGTTACAACGCCACGCTGCCGCGTCTCCTAAAGCTGTGACAACAACCTCGGAAAGAGCAAAACAACCCAGGATGGCCTCAATAACCACTGCTGCTGAGACTGGTTGGTGAAGTGGAAACAGAAATGCCTTCAGCGTCGCGTCAATAACCTCAGCAAAGCTTAATCTGGAGCTGTGGCTAAAACTACAGTTACTCTGACAGTAATATAGCTCCACAGTAACTATCCTGGTGTTACTGCAGAGCAGATACTTATTTGTTTATTTAAGGGATTTCTTGATTTTGCAGGTTTGGTAATATTAAACCTGCCAGACCTGGAGAGGCATTAAGCAAGGAAATGTGGTAATAATTCAGTTACTTTATGGTGTAATAAAGAGGATTATTACTTTTAACATCACACCAAGTTGGCTTGGATAACTATTAGTCCATTAATAAGAGTAAATGCAACAATACTTACACTATATTACTATAATATAAACATTGATTGTTCATATTGGCTCGGTTTTACACACAGAACTGATCCCAATATGTTAAAAATGACAAACATCAACCGACAGCGATGCTGCAGACACATCCCGACTAATCGCACTTCAGTTTTCAGATTTTTTTCTGGAACATGAATACAAATTATTCACAGGAAACCCACCTACTCATGGATTTTTATCACAAAGCATCTAAAGAATTGAAGAAAAGTTCAGCTTGAAAAGCTGGAATGCCTCTGTGCAATATTTATGTTTCCATCCAATTGTCACGTGAATTATGAGCAAACTTTTAAAATGTCACAAAATAAGAAAAAAAGCTAAAGAAGCAAAGTTTGTATCTGCATGACATCAATCAGTCCCTCCACTTTCTCCTGATTCCACGATCATGAAAATTCATGCAAAATCAACAGATCGCTGCACTTTTTCATGCTGTTTAATTGTGAGTTCATTGCAAATTTTCTGCAAAATTTTCAAAACGTTAGCTTTAGATGACACACTCCCACCAGCAGGTGGCAGTATTACTTTTTACTTCTCCTGCCTCTGCCGAAAAACAAAAAGTATTTCACTATAATATCGCAATAAGCACAAATAACTCAAAATTTCTTATATTTCTAAATTAGCGCCACAAAATCAATGATTTTAATTAGAGATGTGTTGATCAGGTTTTTTCCTGCCGATTCCGATTCCGATCACCCATGAGGGCCGATCACAGATACATCTCACATATATATATATATATATATATATATATATATATATATATATATATACTTTTTCACAGAAATCGCCGATTATGATCGGTGGCCGATCGATCAGCACACCTCTAATTTTAATTGCAAAAAAATATAAAACAAAAAACATCACAAAAACTGTCACAAAATCCTGGAGGCCCTGATCAATTTGAAAAGATGTTCATACTTAATTTTACATGTTGATTGCAGACAAAGCTGTTTATTCATATGTTAACAGTTTTATATTCTGGCACAACCGGCTCTTTGAGAACATTCATGATCTGTGGAACAAAAAGAGTCTGTAGATTTTCTGCAGTACGAAAGTTTCCAGTGTATTAAAGCATTTGGTGTTTAAAGCGTTAAAATATGAGCGTTTTTAGAGGGAGTTTAGTATTCATGGCTGTAGTCACTAATCCCAACAAATACCAGGGATCCACTGTATAATCACTGTGATTATACAGCTCAGGATAATAAAGCGCCTTAAGCCGTTTTTTGCAGCAGCAGCATCTCAGTGCATCCATCAATATTTGCTGTGTTACACTAAACATTCAGAAATCAACTTTGTATTTTGTCTAGTCAAAGTTAATAATAGAGAATCTGACACACTGCAGCCTGCCGGGTCCTGCAGACTCAGTCAGGCTCCTGTTTCTGTTTCTCTGTCAGGTTTTGGACTGAAGGATCAGATTCCTGGTCTTATGTAAGGCAAAGCCTGCAGCCTGATCCACTCGCTCCTTCTCCCGGACTGTAAACCAGCTCTGGCTCTGCTAAATATTCAGTTTTCAGCTTTTATTTATGGCACCAAACTAATCAAACACGCGAGGCCAGTTTCCACTGTGACACCAGAACTTCATCAGCAGCGATAACCAGTAAAAGTTCTGATGTTAAAACCTGAAAGCTGATGATTAAATCTGAGCAACTTTCCTCCTCCAGCTTCGACTCTCATGGTTTGGCTTTTTAAACGCGTCTCTGACCCGCAGAGGCCGCGGACAGGCGGCTGCTCACCTTCCCCCGGTTTCCTCCTCCCTGCAGCGGACTGACACACCGCGACCGTCCCGGACTTGGTTCATGTTTCCCCGCAGACTCGGATTCACGCAGCGGACAGATGACAGACCGCCGCACGCAGGCGGAGCGTCACTGCGCATGTGCGCTTCTGTACCTCACAGCATCACTGATGAACTTCACCTGGTTGCTCATTCAGCTGCTGTTTACATTTAAACAACCAGTTTATTTATATTTATTTCGTGCTGTTTAATTTTATTCTTCTTGTTTCCAAATTTGGGGTTAGGGGGCCAAGAATGGCTCATGAAATTCTAAATGCGGGTCCTAAAATAATGAAATGAGCATAAATAAAATATAATTTTAAAGTGAGGATTCATAGCATAAATTCAACCCAACTGCTACAAAAATAAACTCAGTATCCAGGTCAGAAATAATCAGAATAATTATGGGTCATATGGGATACTCCTTATAAGATGAACTAAAAATATAACAGTTTAACAAAGATACTCAGAAAACTAAATTTAGGTTCTGATTGTACCAATTATAAGATTACAGCTGGTTGAATAATATATTTTGATTAAATTATTACAATAATATTTAGAATATTCACTGTGTGCACTATTATTGTCCAAGTCTTATTTTAGAGATTTTTTTTTTATCAGTCACCAACTACAGACTCTCAGTTAATACAAAATGTTAATAAACCTCAAACATGAAAGGTCAAGAAGGTAAAAGTGAGGCTTTGGTTTTCTTAGGAAAATCTAATAATAGTTGCACAATTATTGTGAAACTAGTAATGTGCAAAATTATTACACAACAAAATGAAAAACACTTTTCCCATTTAAGTGAAAATTTAACACAAAACTTTCCAACTTCCTTACAAAAATAAACAAATAAGTGGCAAATAAAGCAACTCTTCTTATCAATATAAAACACCAAAAAACCAGGTCATCCCACGGCAAAATTATTTTAAAAATTAGTGCATTTTTTTCCCCAAAAAAATTGTTGCATTTCCATTTTTTTGTAAGTTCAATTTGTGCAATTTTATGGTTAATCTAAACGGCTAATATCCGAAAGAAAGAAAAAAACTCATTCTCCTATCACTTCCTGTTGTCTTCATCGTTTCTGCCAGAAGTAACATCCGGCTGTTGATCACGTGACTTGTGTGACACAAAAAAGTGTTTCCATTGCAGTTTTGCAATCGAAACACATTTATTCTTTATGGCTAGAAAAACCATCTCATCCTAACGCAAAAACATAATAAATTACATGAATTTATTTTTGTAATTGTAATTCACGCACCTTTATGGGTATGAAAACGTCCAGATATAAGATATGCGGGTTTATAAAACGTATTTTTTCCGCTCTGCTGGTAAAACCAATTAGCCTCTCACCTGCCGCCAGCCTCCACTTCCTGTGGAGCCTCGGTGGTTTCCGGTCTCCCGGCCTGCGGGTCTCCGTGGCTTCGCGCTCTTTCAGAAATCGGGTCCATTGGAACATAAACGTCCTGCTTGGAAGCCATGTTGGAATGCTGCGCCTCGCGCGGGTCATCTGACGAGCAGCCGGCAGGTGCTGGGGTCAAAGGTGAAGCCCGGCAGGGCAGAACCTGCGCCGGGTCGGCCAGGCTGAGGCTGGACAGGGCGCCGAGCAGCGGGGAGTCCCGGACCTGCTGCCCCCGGTTCAGGCTCCCGCCCCCCGGGCTCCGCGCGGCCCTCTGGCCCCGGCGGCTCCTCCGCCCCTCGCCGCGGGGAACCGTCCCCACATGGGTGTACATGTCGCTGGACCGGGCGTAGCCGGGGCTGCGCAGGCCGGACCGCATGTCGTCCGCTGACTGGGTCTCCTCCAGCGGTGCCGCCGCCGCCCCAGGCTGCTGCTGCCCGGCTCCGCCGAGGCTCCCGTCACACTGACAGGCTTTGTTCCTGCGGCGGGCGGAGAGGCCGCCGAGGCTCCCGAACCATTTCAAACCTGCAGAGGAGGACGAGGCTCGTCAGGCTTCAGAGGAACAGCCGTTTTATTAGCGTTTCTAGTCTGACACACTTCTGACTCATTCTGACTCTTTTTATGGACGTCAGACTTCAGACAACCTGCAGTAGTAAATGAACAAACTGGATTTATGTTGAACCTTCCAGAGATAAAACTACAAAGTACAAGAAAAGTAAGTTAAAACAGACGTAAGAAACACAATACGAGGTGCATTTAGCTGAAAGCTTGTCTGAATGAAAGTGTCTTAGCTGCTTTTTAAAGGATTTAACAAAGATTCAACCGACACAAATGCCCAGTAGAGATTTAGCTGGTTTGATGATTCTACTTTTGACTTCAGAGCCTGAAATGATTCCAGGATTCACTGTCTGTGGTTAGATGGGTGGACAGCAGCTACCAATCAATCAATTAGTATATTTCAGCAACTAGGCTGTTCAAAGTGCTTTACATCATAAAAACACAAAAATAAAGTCATAAAAACTTCATACAGTCTCCAGTTAAGAAACCAGTAATAGACATTAATTTTGCCGGGTTCCATCATCAATATACCAAAAATGTGTTGGTCAATGTTCTGTTTTTTATTGTTAAAAGTAACTAAACATCTGGGTTTAGCCTTGATTTAAAGGAGCTCAGTGTTTCAGCTGTTCTGCAGTTTTCTGGTCGTTTGTTCCAGATTGGTGGTTCTGCTGCTTCTACATGTTTAGTTCTGGGAAAAGAACTAAGCTGAGTTTTTTAGTCTGTCCTGATTCCAAACGTTATTGGAAAGAAGCAGCTGAATTCATAGTTTCAACAAACGCACCAAAATCAGAATAATTTCATGTTTTAAAGCCAAAAGTGGAATCGTCCAATCAGTGATGTCCTGGTTTCTCAGTGGGAGCTACTGCTGATGTTGTGTTTTTAAATTTGTAGTTGTGTTTAGTTCAGATTGTAACAAACGCTGGTGAATAAAGCAGGAAGTAAAAAACAACGTGGTCCAGATGCATTTATGAGGCGAGGTGAGGGTTAGGCAGCCTGATGACCTGCTGCTTCCCTCCTGCTGCTCTGAACCACCAGCCTGTTAATGACTCGTATAACTGGAGACCTTCAGCTGCTTTTCCTGTCAAACTTTCTATAAAAACATGAAGAATCTGTGTTCAGTAACCAGAAACATGTCCAGAGTATTATATGCGTTACAAAGGTCCTAGCTGCAGTTTGGAGTGACTTGTTTTAATGTAACAGTTTTGACATGCAGGAAATGACTTGCAAGCAAGAACATTTAGTAAAAAGGGAAACAAGACATCTGTGTGCTTTTATCACGAGATAACAAACCTGTAATAGGTTCATATTTAAATTCCTCTGAATCTTTTGATCCGCTGGTGAGATGAGGTGAAGCCACATGTTATATAAAAAGATAAGTTTAATCTGACCTCCGATATTTTATCTTTCATCTGATGCTGCAGGAGGATCAACATGTTTTCATGTCTGAGGAATGTTGTGATATTAAAGCTCCCAGCAGATCCAGTTTGGGCCTCAGGGGCCAGTTAGGCTCTAAAGGCCTGACAAATATTCATTTATTTATCTGTTGCATGTAACACTGCAGAAAAACTCCTGACTGAACTAACTGGGTGTCTGCTGGAGATGCAGATAAACTGTTTTCCTCTGAAGTTATGATGTTTGTGAAACATGTTTCTCGGTGAAGTCAGAAGGTTACGGAGCCCCCGTAGAAGGTCACAGATATTATCTGAAAATATTACCGAAAGCATAAAAACACGAGTCACTGCTTCTGTTTTTATTCCCTCCAACCTTTGAAACCTGCAGTTAGAGGAAAAGTTCATCGCTTTAACTGATAGAAATAAAAAAACAGAATCAACAGGATCTCATGTCCAGATCATAACTTTATGGTCTCAGTCAATTTGAAGCTGTAAAAAAATACCAAACTCTGTTTCTCATTACCATTTGAAAAGTTACACAGTTAAAAATTAACACCAATAATTTGGGTTATTTGGTCATAAGACAAAAGAAATGGAAGTTAATTTTCCAAAATCATATTTTCACCATGTTATTCATTCAGTTTCAAGCTAAATGTTTAATTTACAGTTAAAGTTTAGTTGGCAAAATATTTAGCTAACAAGCTAACTATTTAGCTTCAGACTTTAGCTCTGAGAAATTTATTTAGTTATATATTTAACTAAATATATAGTTTAGTTAACTAACTAACTAAATATTTTCTTTCTTAGCTACATATTGTTTGAAGCTAACAAGTCAACTTGCTGGCTAAATATTTACTTTGGCTCTACAAATTTAGCACATTTAGTGAGCAAGTTAAATATTTAGCTCCAAATTAAATATATAGAGCTAAAGATTGATAAGCAATATATTTAGTTACCAAACAAGCTAAATATTTAGTTTCAAACTAAATGATGTTACTGACTTGACTTCCTGGCTAAGTTGTCCACTATCTGCCAACACGACACAGTTTGTTCTGTGTGAAGGATTTATGGGTCGTGATCCTGACTGGGGAAACTTACAGACCAAATAAACAACCTGTAACTTAAACATGGCTAAATTTAAAGACTGTGAAGCTAACAGTGAACTGCAGACATGAACTGTCCCAGCTGAGCCACCGTCCCTTCAAAACGCACAAAGAAGACCCTGTGCTTCTTTTACAAAGGTCTGAAATGATGTTTGTAAGAGGAACATTGGACAAAGAAACTGTAGATACAGCAGACAAACGTCAATTCATCCCATTCTGTCAGGAACACGAATCGTCACATCAGCCCCGTTTCTCCCACCCATCAGATCCAACGTCTCTGTTCCTGAACGTGACTCTGTGACTGAATGAGGTCAAGAGCTGCTGTGTTTCCATTAAATGGGCCTGGACTGCTGAGATTCTGGGATTATACAGTATAAAAACATCTGATGGAAATATTTAAATTAAAAGGCACCAGACAGAGAGAGATCACTTTAAAAATGACGTAGAAGGTAAAACTGTTTGATTTTTTTTTTTCATTTTCACAGGATGTTCAAGTCTTTGTTTTAAATAATAAAAACGCAGTTATTCAAGGCTCAATAAGAAAAAACATTGAATAAAAAAATTCAGCAGTAAAAAACTAAGACTTATATTTTTACTATTAAACGGTGAAAAACAAAAATATTTCCAGCAGATCTTTAGTTTCTTTCAGGAAGAGTTAATCCTATTTTCACCAGTTAACATGAAGTCCTGCAGGTCACCGTTTGAGATGATGTGATTCAGATGTTGATTCATCTTCTACAGGAGAACAAAACCTGTCATAATTATGAGTAAGATTCCTCTAAAGTTGAACCTAGTTGATTTCCTTTTAGGGTTTTGTATCAATTAAGTGTAAACAGAAAGTTTTATTCTAACAGCAGTTTATAAAATACGTCCTGAACTTCCTATTTTCACATTTATTTCTTTGTACTTTCATTATCAAACACAGAAAAATACAGATTTATGATTTAGGTCACCAACAGGATAGTGGCCCTGAATGGAGTCTAAAT
Source organism: Micropoecilia bifurca (assembly GCA_903067075.1). NCBI lineage: Eukaryota > Metazoa > Chordata > Actinopteri > Cyprinodontiformes > Poeciliidae > Micropoecilia > Micropoecilia bifurca. The sequence goes on along the minus strand of CAEGAF010067055.1, from coordinate 5,510 downwards.
GTTTTGCTGTAGATTTAAGACGTCATTATAAGTTGAGCAGAACTGCATCTAGCAACAGAAAACATGTTTCTCCTGATTTTACATTTTTAAAGTGACAGTGTCACTTTTTGTGTAAAAAGTTTTCCACACTAAGAGCAGGAGGATCTCTTACCCTTTTTTAATTTGCTCATGGTGTCGGGTTGAGGACCCGTGTGAGGACAGGTGTGTCAGGACTCCAGCGTCTTCCAGTCAGTTTGATGCTGAGCCTCATGCGCTTCACGCCACAGAGAATCTACTTCCTGTCTTCAACACAGCGGAAACGTTGAAGGGCTGAAATTCACATTATGTTGATGCAATCAGAGAAAAAAGTCACCGACTTCACTCTGAGTGTGTGTGTGTGTGTGTGTGTGTGTGTGTTAGTAAAACATAAATCTGCTGTGACGTACACACAGACTTTACAAATAGAAATGAAGTCAGTGAAGGGGTCAGATGTCTTTAGTTTGGTGAAATGATCTCTTATCTCAGCCTGAACTCATGTGAAATGAACAAACTGCAGTAAAAACTGTTTTCATCTATAAAACAAAGATAAAGTCAAAATGGAAAATGGTTGGAGAAACTAAGAGCTTCCTCTTTGCTTCCACTGATCGGTTTTAAGAATAAATAATCATCAGAGTGAAACTTGTGGTTTCTGGGTGTTTGAGGTTTGGGCATCATTTGAGTTTCTGTTTAGATCATTTCTTTCTTGCTGTTTTAGTAGATCTGAACATTTCATGTTTCTCCTTGGTGTTTCGATGTTTTCCAGCTTGAGAGCCCAGTAACTCGGTTCGATTGGGGACCAATGTTGTAAAACTGTTACATTTCCAGCTGCTGTGGTTCTTTCTCACTGAACTGAGTGAAACAAACTGAACCCACCCTGTTCCCCTCCCTGCCTGTGGGGGCGCTGCACCAAGAACCTCTGGAAATGACACTGAGCACAACTTCCTTCTTCATCAAATGTAAACAAAAATGGAGTGGTGTCAGGTTTTAGTGGTTGGAGTATTTCTCTTTGGAGACATTTCTTGCGCTGGTACTGGGTTGTATTTACCCAGAATGCCCTGGGCTGAAGTCCACTTCCTGCTTTTGGAGCGGTCTCTGGTCCACTGTTCACATCTGCTGTTGAACCAGACCTGAGTTCAGTTTTTTGTTTTAGCTCCTGTGGTTCCTGGTCATTTTCCACTCGGTGTGTAAAGAGTTTTTGGTTCTTCTCCACAGGTTCTTTCCATGATTCCCTGATTTCCTCTGCCTGTTGGAGTTCTGTACGTTTTCTTATATTTTCATTTAACATCTATTCTATGAGGTTCCTGAGCTCTTCAACATCACCACACATCTTGTTTTTGCTCCAGATAGTACAGGTATCTGTTAGTCCAATGCCAGGGCAGAAAGACTTCAGCAATGACCTCAGAGAATCAACTGCTGCGATTTCCAGACTAACTGAAGTCCTTCATTCTACAGAGGAAAAGAGATGAGAAGAATCAGCTGCCAGGAGTCAAAAACCCTGCAAACTTATCCTAAAACCAAAGCGTTCAAACCAAACCAAACCATAGATCTCCACCTGAGACTCTACCGGCATCCAGTAGTAGGTCATAGGTTAAAGTTCATGGATGGTTTGAAAAAGAATGAATAAGAATGACTGTGTTGAAGGAGGAAACCTGGTTCTTCTCCCGTTAAGATGTTTGGAGAAAACCAAACTCAGCATATCAAGGCTGATGAATTGGGTTAGTTCAGCAGTTCAGCCTGTTTCTGCATCATGAAGCTGAAGATTTTCTCTCGTTTAATCAGAGACAAAGAAAAGGAGGATTTCCCTGAGTTCCTCTCATCCTTCAGCAGGTGAGCAAACGGCTCCTTCCTGTGGTTCAACTTAAAACTTCACATCAGAACCTGAAAGATACTCAGTTTATTTGTTCATTTAGTGAATTAAAAGCTCAAACCTCAGTGAATGAATAGAAAAAACAGATCTGACAACCTGATACCACCGAGAGTTAATCCTGCACAAACATCCACATTTTACCAGATTGGATATTTAACTTTCAAACAGGGTTAATCTGTTAATTTATCCCTTTATTTTTGTTATTTTTCTCAGGTTATTTTTGTCTGATATTAAATTTGATGATAATCATTTAATTTTACCAGTGAAGCAGAAAAACAGGAACTGTGTGAGGCGGTTCTGTAAATGTGTCACATCTCCCTCCCTTTTCTCCAGAACTGGACCGTCAGTCTGGCTCACTTCTTCCAGACTCACTTTTTATTTCCAGAGGTAAAAGTCCAAACTAACTGTCAGGCTGTCGCTTCCCCAGCAAGAAAGACAAAGTATCCAGATTCTTTGAAACTTGTTGAAACAGAACCTCTTACAGATATTTTGCACATGAAAACCTCCTGCCCCGTTTCACACTGACTGGTTTGTTGCTGGTTTTCTGTTCTGTGTTCAGCCACCAGCAGCTGCAGCGTCGCCTGAAAGAGACGTTAGAGAAAAACTGAGGCTGTTTCTGAACGTTGCACAAATCTGAGCAGCTTCCCGGCATCCAGGAAATGTTTTCAGCTTAAAGAGTCAAAGTGTCGAGTCAGGATGAGGAAACACACACAGGCAGAAAGAGAGAATGTCTGGAACAAAAGGGATTTACACTGTGAGGACTTTTATTCAGGTTTCATTTGAGAGTTAAAGACAAAATAACAGCAGAGAGTTAGAGCAATAAAATTCACAATCAAATCATAAAAATGTCTTATTACAACTCATATTATTTCAACTTTATTTTAATTCAAATCTATTCTTGTAGTATTATGACTTTGTTCCCATAATTTTTTTTCTTTATTTTGTCTCTACTCTGATCCTAAAATTCAATCGTAAAACATAAATTATTTTATAGTAGAAAAAAAGGTTCCAGAAACATACATCCAGAGATACAATGGGATAGCATAGATAAAACATGTTTATGTGTTAGATTGGCCTAGTCAAAGTTCACCTAAATCTGGCTGAGAATCAGGTTTAAAGTCAAATGTTCCTCATCCAGTCTGATGGAGCTAAAGCTGCTTTATTAAACTCATCATGATGTTCAGTCTCAGCTGCTAAATCTTTATGATTTTATGTTTTTCTGATCCACTGAAATCTGAATATGATTTTGTTTGTTTCTTTTTTTAAAACGTTTTTTTAACCGTCAGTTTTCACTGCTGGGCTGATCATCTTATTGCGGCCACTAGATGGCAGCAGAAACCATGATGAGCCTGATGATCGTCACACATCAACACTAAACTCTCATCTGAACTGATGTTAGAGAAACAGGACAAAAAGCACCTGGAAACGGCCTACTCCAAACATTTATGGACAAAGACAGGTTAGTTTATGGAAACAACAAATCTGGAAACAGGTGGGATTTTAGCCTGAAGTTAAAGGAACTCAGTGTTTCAGCTGTTTTGTAGTTTTCTGGATGAGCTGCAGCTGGAGGATTGATTGTCTATTCAGACCCGTGAAGCTGCTGCAGTAATAAATGTGACTAAAGATAAACACATGATGAGTTTCTGTGATGCTGAGACATCAGTCCTCTGATCCTGGAAATGTTCCTCAGCTGACAGAAGGCCGACTTTGGAACCGTCTTTATCTGAAGGTTCAGGTCAAAGTTCACCCTGATCTCTAGTTTCCAGCTGTCATAACTGAAGCTGTGTTGACTCTGGATCTTTATGTGGAGATCATTGAACATGACATCAATAAAGACAGAATATAAACGTTTCACCACAACTGTAAAAATGATCCAGTTTACAGGTTGAGGATCTGATCTGTTAACTTTCTGTCATGTTGGGTTCAACATCTGGTAAGTTTTAAAACCTTTGTAGATTTGTTAAAGCAATGAAGACTCCAGACTTTTCTTACTGTCCTTCATCAGCTCTGGTCAAACACTGGGACTCTGGTAATAAATGTTCTCACAGGAGGTTCAGTTCATAAAGGAAAATGTTATTATGTCCCAGTGAGAGCAAGTTCAACAAAATCCCAATGATCGATCAGTTCATATAATGACACATGCTAATGCTAGCATAACTAGACTGGATCCATCTCACCGTAAAGTTAATGAATTATATAGGAAGAGTTTGACCTTTTACCACAGGAGGATTTCTGGACCAAGCTGGACTCGGTTCTGTCTACATCTGTCAGACTGAACCAGGATCAGTCTGGTGTTTTAATCACTAAATCTGATTAGTTTTTGCATAAAAGGAAAAAACAACAATCTGAACATTTAATCTTCAAACCAGTCAAACTTCATGTGTCTTCAGACAGGAGCTGACTATTATCTGGGATCAGAACCTTCTAAAGTCCATAGATGAGGACCGGTTCTGATTCATTTCTCAGAGCAGAAGCTCAGTTTTAATAATGAAAGGTAAATTTCAGCTGCCTGAGAGCAGCAACGCTCGGTACGGTAAAACCAGACTGAACCACAGGAGCGTCTCTGTCTGCCTGAGACGCCTGACACCAAACCGTCAAGGTTTCTTCACCACAATGAGACGAGAAGAACAGGAGGACATCTGGTTGATCAAATTAAAACTGTCTCTGTCAGCAGCTCCATCTGGCTCAGCTCATTTATGATGCTTTATATTTTTATTCTCCAGAGTTTTAATCAAGAAACACCAAATCGCTGCACGTTAATTAAACACACATCACTTCCTGTGGCAGAAAGTTACAGGCTGGGATGATCATCAATCAGTGGGAAGTAAAATCTGCATTCTGGAAAACAGCTGGTCTGTTCCAGGAATGTGATTTATGGTGAATCCCAGGAGAATATGATGTAAACGCTGCTGAAGATCTGATGAGGGACCTGCAGGCTCCCAGAAAACACACTGCAAGTTATCAAAGCAGCCAATAAATTACAAAAATATATATTGTAAACTGTAGGTTTCATGAAAGTTTTTAAATATCAAAAAGTTCATACTGAGTCCCAGGAAAATAACTGGTAGATTCCTGGCAAGTCAGTAAGTTTTGAAAGAAACCTATTGACCTGCTGCATGGGGCTTAACTCCTATAAAACCTGTCAAAATCAGACAGTTTGTTGCCTAATAATGTGTTTATTTTGCTGATCTCACTGAAAAAAGGGTCCCAGGTTGCTGAACAGGATCACAAAATGATGCAAACCAAACTTTTATCTCATTATAAGCCTTTTGATGAAGAAAGATGACGGCAATGGAAAACATCAGCCAATCATAAGGATTCCAGCTATTGGTGTGTTTGCAGATTTGCAGCAAATTATTTGCACAAGTAAGAAGCTTAACATTCATATACTTCTTATGTAAGTAATTTACATGCTGTCAACTATTGAATCATGGAAAAGGTATGTATAAAGTCATTAGTTACCATCAGTGTTGTATAAAGTACTGAAATCTCATAGTCAAGTAAAAGTTTAGGTTCCTCTCCAAAATATGACTTTGGTAAAAGTCCAAGTCACTGAAATGTTACTTGAGTTAAAGTCTTAAAGTATCAGATTTTTCTTGTACTTAAGTATGGAAAGTACTGTAAA
>CAEGAF010067047.1:0-36234 GCA_903067075.1 Micropoecilia bifurca | reverse complement strand
CTACGGGGAAAATGAAGTCGGCAGCTGCTTACCGTAGTTGCTAGACCTGTTGTGGCTCAATATTGGTCCATATATAAGGCGCACCGGGTTATAAGGCGCACTATCGGCTTTTGAGGAAATTTAAGGTTTTTAGGTGCGCCTTATAGTGCGGAAAATACGGTAATACTTTTTAAGATATCACAAGTCGTGGTGATTTTACATTAACTATTTGAAAATTGTGAAAATTTCCAGACAACCTCGATTCTCTCCCCCAACTCTAGTCGCCTTTTCTTTCCCACAAATTAAACATTTGCTGAAAGCATCTGCAATCCTCTCGCAGGTCTATTCAAGCAGAAAGGACAGAGATTCACCACAGAACGGAGCTGTGAGATTTCACTTTTAATTAAACCAGAGAGATCATCTTTGCTCGGTCGAGGTGTGAGAAGAGAATCTCTTTTCCTCTTTGAAGAGGGGAAAACAGACACACTGAAAGGCTCTGAATGAGGAGCTTTGTTAAGCTCGGATAGAAAAAGACATCAGTTGATCTCCTGCTGACAGAGCCTCACTGCTGCAGAATAATTACTTCTTTTATGAAGCCATTAGAGAAGACCGATTCAAGTGATTGTTCTTGAAATATCCATCCACGTGGCCCGCTGGGGTCGTGGGTGTGGCAGCCACTCACAGACATCAGAAACTGACACTGTGGGAATCCGGGTTGTTTCACTTGGTTCGGAGCTTTTTGGCACATCATTAGCGTCTGGATGTCCGTTTCTCTGGGGATTACAACCCTGGCTATCAAAGCGTCAGCGTTTTTCTTCTCAGAAATTGTCAGATCGTTTTTCTGATGTACAGATAAACTACATGATCTGTCCAAATTTAGCTGGTCTCCGTTGATTGACTGTTCTTCGGAACATGTCAGGAAAGTTCACGATCGCTCGTTTTACAACGCCGTCGCGTTTACACAACTGTGCTATTGTCAATGCTATTGTGCTATTGATGAGGATTATATTATTTTTAGACACTTTAATTTGTCGCCTCTCATTGAAAGAAAAGGTCATCATGAGTTTAATGGAGAATCCAGAATTATCAGGATTACAATAAGCTTTGTTCCTGCTATGCCGAGACCAAAAACTCTCTGCCATTAATTCGCACAAACTTCCTAATGCCCCATGGAATGATAATGGGAAGAGGATTTTCAGCAGATGGTGCACATCACTCTCTTCAGAAAAGGCCTGTTTTGTACTATGCAGTGGAGGAGAAAAAAATCCCAACAAGCAAATGCAGATGCATAACGATTTAACAGACGGGCATAATCCATGGAAACCTCTTTTCAAATGAGATCTAAAACCTTTTCTGATAAAAAGTTGGTTTACTACAGCCGCCGTGCAGAAACCGATGGCTTGAACGTTTTGTGCAAAAGCCCCACTTAAATTGTGAAAGGGCTGCATTTATCTAGCACTTTTCTAGTGTTGTGCTGCAAGCTTCAAGCTTTTCCAAAGTATACACATTTCTGAGCCTATTTGGTGCTTTATCTCTCTCACACATGCACTTTGAACAGACTGCAGCCTTCGTGGGGTTTATTGGTTTGTACGAAGATACTCCAGCATGGGAACTGTGGAAATCAGGGATCAAACCACCAACCCCTCAACTAGTAAATTACTGCTTGTTCTGCAGAGTCACACCTCTTACTTCTTAATTACTCTGTCAAGCTTCCCTGCTGTTACTGAAGCTCCCTTAACACCAGACAGTAAGACCACACCATGGCGTGTCTTCTGCAGTGATTTAAGAGCACAGCATCCTCTCTAACTGTTTTAAACATTTCTGTCCTGACATGGTGCTGGTTCCTTTTCATCGTGCTGCATGCAAACCACCGCTGCACATTGATCATCTGATTTTGAAGGAAGAACCACCCTCTCCTCATGCCAGGGCTACAACCTGTTTAGGCTGTGCACCATATTGGCAGCCAGCGCTCTGACTAATTTGGTGCAACGCTCTTGGGAGAGAAGCTGCTATGTTCTTTGCACTGCATGGGCTGTAATGAAAGCGATCTCGCTGTGCAACTGAAAAACCCCAGAATTACAAAACATAGAGCAATAAATGCAATGCTATGACATTTCCTCTTACATCTACAGTGAGGTATACAATAGGCTTACAGTGGAATGGGGCTGTCAGCGGAGATGAAACACACACATCTCCAGATTGCATATAGGTTGCACTTGGCAGGTAAAATTCAAAGTATATTAATTATCCTGTGAAAGAGAAGCATTGTGTTCATTTTACAATAACTTTCATGTTAGAGTTCCCAGGTTTGCAGCAATATAACTGCATTTTAACATCATTGAAGGTCATGGAGAGTTATTCCAATGTGAAGGTCGTGTAAGAGTGTCCTAAATTATACAACATAAACCAAAGGAAATACATTAGCATTCTTTTAAATTGATTTGTTTCTGTTGTGTTGGGCTACATTTACAATAAATTTGGATAAAATTGAAGCTTAGGTAAAAATAAGGGGTTTCTTTTGTATTACTCCAGATGTTTTACCTGCAGCACCTGTGGAAAACAATCCCACTGAATCAGTTTTAATGTATTTGCTCATGTGTGATTTAGTTGTAAGAATATTTTAGTCTGTCATCATTCTATAATGTTTCTCTCTTCAATTTGTTACTGATTGTAATTACATGAACCTTCTGGTCACGTGGTTGCGAATTACTGGAGATAATTTAAGCTTGACAAGATGTATGTTTCTTGTTTCTTAATGTCTATTCCATAATGTCGCTTCTTTGGATAATCTTTTGCTACTGCAGCTCCTTTCCACTGCTGTAGAAAAGCAATCATCGCACATTGGAATAAAATGCATTTCTGCTCATTTAGATTTAAAGTTCACCACAGATGATTTAAAATCTGTCATATGGATGAATACATATCTGGTTCTAATTGACCTAAAAAACTTTGTGAACTCATCTGACATTGGGTCGAACAAAAACAAGAATTCATGAAGACTTTGGGGTTAATGTCTAACATTAACCTTTCAGCAAGTCACTAATGAGAGGTTAATGAACATGGAGACCTGGTGCATGACATCTCAAGTTGAATTACTGCGCACTCCCTCTGCAGTAATGTCAGGATGAAGTTTTCAATAGGATCCATATGTGAAACAAGCAAAGTGCCATGCAAAAGTATTCACATCCTTTCCACATTTAGTTAATAAGATGCAAATTTTAGTGCATTTTATGAGTTTGATGTGCTTGACATACAAAGTTGTATGTTTTTGTGAAGTGGAAAGAACATTATTCATTATTTTCAGAATTTTATATAAATTTGAAAAATGTGGACATTGGATTCAGCCTCCCTGTGTCAGCTCCTTGTGAAACCACTGTTCTCTGCAGCTGCAGCTCAGTTGTGTCTCTGTCATCTTCAAATGTTCACAGTCTTTTCCCCAGCAGGTTAAGATGCATCTGCTCACAAGTTTTAAACGTGTCCAAACATGTTATTCTGTTCCCATCTGACCAGAGCACCTTCTGCCATGTTTCATGGATCCTCCGGGTGACTTTTTGGCAAAATGGACATGAGACTTTCTCTTATCTACCCGAGTTGTGGATCTCTGTACCTGCTCCAGAGTTAAAACAAACCTCCTCTTTTATTAATGTCTGCTTGTCCAGCTAGTTTAGATTGATGGGTTTCATTTTGTGCCTTTCTCCTTTGACTTTTGGATGATGGAGTGAACTGTGCGCGATGTTGAGAAGTCTCTGTAGCTTTATCCCTGACATGTGCTTCTTGGTCTTTGTGTAGATTTTTGTTCATATGCATATGCATATATAATATTTTGTAACTTGTGAGGGATTTGGTTGCACCGCTTTAGGGGAAACAGAGCAAAGGGAGCAGCGCATACCACACTTTTCAGATTTAAATTTTAAATGTGGAAAGCTATGTATCCGCTTCACTTTACAGCTTTGCCCTAAGTTGTTCTTGTAACATGTTAAAAGTAAAAAGGCCATATACTTGATGAAGATGATAAACAAAAGACAGTCTTTCATCTGTTTCAGCAGCAGAAAACAAACTAATCAATGCCATGTGATAAGCCCAATGCACTTAATGGTACACTATACTTAGTAACTTTGTAACAAAGAAAGTGGAAGAGGTGTCAGGAGAGACACGGATTCTCTCTGCAGCTGAAGCAGTGAGTGATTATCTCGCTGGTTTTGCACAAATACTTGAGGTTAAATAGTTAAATAGGAGGCAAATCTGCAGCACACACCTTGCAAGCTTCTGCCAAACACTAAAGACAAAGGAATGTTTGGCAGAGTGACCGTGTTTTACTGGAAGCAACCACTCCAGCCTTTCAGGGTCATGCACTTCTGAGAGTTGCCCTCTGCACTGATCTACCCACTTAAATCTGTTCTGCACAGCTGCAAAACTTTGGCATCTACCCGGTGGCTTGTTCAAGCTGTCTCATTTCAACATGTTATCTTCAGCCTTCCTTGTGATGTAAAGAGAAAGAATCGGCATCTTCTTTTTACATTGTATTCTTATGCCGACATATGGAAAATAAAGCTTCTCTGGAAGAATCTCTCAGCATCCTGTTGGCTGCTTTCTCTTTACTTTGTGATACGGCTCAATCATCATTAAGCAGCTGATTTGGGAAAAAATATTGCTGTAAATGAAGGCTTGAGTTTGATTTGATTTTCACAAACATGGCTTGTACACGCTGACTGGCCAAGCATGTGGGGAGAGCAGAAAGTCTGGCCTCAGGGCGAGGGGAGGGTCGGGCCTGCGGGTGCTAATGCTGTTGACCCAACTGCTGCTGACGTGCAGGAGTCGTCACACCATGCAAATCTGTCCTAGGGTGCAGCTTTTCTTTGTGCAAACAGGGAGATACAGAAGAAGATACAAGACAAAACTTGATCCGTTTCCTTCCCCAGTAATCCTGGAACAGGAGCTCTGGATGACCTTGTCTTCCTGTCTCTGGTGATAATGTTTCCTTTACAGCAGCGTCTCAACGCTTATTGTTGGTGACGGTCAAAGTATCTCCCTAACAGCTGACAGAAAGAAACCTTGCCGTTGTTTTTGTCACACCCTTGATTTCTGTTGTTTTTCTAACAGCTGTGGAAATGCAGCAAGAAAAGTAATTTTCAGCTTTCAGAGGATATCGCAGTTAATTTACTTTCTCTGGTGTGATGCTGCTGAGGGGGGCCTGGCTGTTAGAATACCACTCCGATTGTTTAGCAAAAGAAATATTTTGTACAAAGTGAGAGATAAGGGAATAGAAATTGATAATGTCTACAGAAAAAAGTAGCAGGAATAAATCTTTGATATGGTTTAGTCGTGCATTCAACTCCTGAAATGCTAAACTTGTCAGTTCAGAGCTTGTTGGTTTGTGATAATAGTCATTTATGGAATTGATATCAGACAAAACCCTTTGCAGACACTTTTCCACACTTTTATATGGCTTTTATTTCTCTGTTCTGGCTTCCACTTGTGTCTGAAAACACTGCAAGGCAGCTGCATGTCTGTTCTGGTTACTCTTCTTCAATTGATGCTTGGGGCAGATGTAAAGAATATTTATAGATCTGACCTGCAGAGACATTTGTCTGCAGCACAAGGAGAGCTTGCCGTGTCTGCTCCTCAAAAATTAAATTTCACATTTCCTCTTGTAAACCTGCTCTTGTTGGCTTTTTGCTTGTTCATTTAGTATGACTGTGAATTCATGGAGAGTTAAATTAAATGAAATGAGCTCATCTTGACTCCTGCAGAAACAAACCTTTGTGACGACTTCTGTCATTCTGTCATTTAATTTTCTGTTTGACCTCTGAACTTTAGCTTTCAGAATAAAGTGGTTGTAGAAGAAAAAAATTTGAATTTTTACCTCCCTTTTTTATTCAAACGTGTCACTGAAATACTCTGGTAAAATCCTGTTTGTGTAAAAGAGGGAGTAAATGGAAGCAGTTGAAAGTCTTATTTTTCTCTCAATAATTTATTCTTTACTTGTTAGCAATTCACTTAATGTCTCTTAATGCTGTGCATGTGGAAAGGAAGTTAAGATACTTATTTTGCCTATAATTTCTCAAGAGCCACAAAAAAAGAAAATCATCACTGCTGTAATTAATTATCATGAGTAAACATGCAGGAGGAGCATCTGAAAGGAGCAATTATCGAGTAAATTATTGACTGCAGGTGATTTTTTTACTGACAAAGAACAAATGAAATAATAAAAAAATACAAACACTTGTAGACTCATCAACGGTCTGCCTGCTAACTCCCTACTGTGGCATAATTGTGTTGTTTTTCTCCATTAGCTTTGGCTGATTTCTTAATCTGCAGACAAGATTTCAATAGATTTATAAAGCTGGAGGAGAAAAATGTTTGAAATGATGGTTAAGGAGACATCACTCTCTTTTATTGCATCAAAGGTTAATTGGTATAGTACTTACTGCGCCACTTCTACTACAGATACTTTTGACATTTATACAACTCTGGAAAAAATTAAGAGCCCAGTGCACTGAACCTCTTTGAAAACCTCCTGATTATTCTTCCAAATATTGATTTCTGAACTCTTCCCGAGTTAAAACATTAGTGTTGTTGTTTCTAAAGTGTTCTTGTTTTCTTTGAATTATTTGAGGTCTGAAAGCACTGCATCTTTTTTGTTATTTTAACCATTTCTCATTTTCTGCAAATAAATACTACATTTTTGCTTGTCATTTCTGAGACATGTTGTCAGTAGTTCACCGAATAAAAGAACAATATTCATTTTACCTACAACAAGCAAAATCAGAGAAACTGATCATTTTAAGTGGTTTCTTACTTTTTCCCAGACCTGTACATCCCCATTACAAAGTGTCTTGTTTTTTGTAAAGAAAATAATGCATTATCAGCTTATTTTGCTGTTGCATAGCGTCATCCTCCATAGATGGCAGTATCTTTCTGTTTTAAAGAGGTGTGCCCCAAAAGTGCATTTTAAATCATTTTAAAACACACTTTTAATTTATTCATGTCCCATTCCTTCAAGATTTTTGAGATTGTGAGGGCTCTAAAATAAATTAGCCCTTTAAAAAAATTTGGGGGGAAAACAGATTAATTAAAGTAATGCTCCTCTGGGTTTCTCTCTACACATCCACTATATTTTTAATGACTTGCCGTCTGTGCATGGTTTCATGTCTGTCATTAACTGAACTGAGCTCAGTTTCACTTTCCTAACTAAGGAGAGATGTGAATTATTTACACCAGTAATTAACCTGCAGGGGGCCCTGATGGATTCATGAGTGGCACAGTTGTTAGGTATCACCTGCACATTTTCTCCATCTGTTCACGCTCATAAAGCCATCTGTTGTGTTTTCAGAGCATCACGTCACAGCTCTTTACCTGCGGCAGACTTACCAGTCACTTACACTTATTCCCCGAAAACCAAACTCTTTTTGGAGGATTCGGACGCTGCACATATTCTTAATATAGATCTTTTCCCCAGAGAGAGCTGGCTGTATCACACATGTCCTAAAAGAGCCTTAATTTATTTGTTTCAACATTACAGCTAAACATGTCCTTTGCAAACAGAATCCATTCTGAAACAAAGACATAATTATCTTCGACTGTATGATGCAAAGTATGTTTTCTTTTTTATGAACAGTAACTAAATACTTAAGTGAAACCGGATGATCAGAATGGTTACAGTATAAGATGGGAGCAACTTCTCTACTTGTTTTACAGCTGCTGGACTTTGGAAATAATGGAATAATTGAAGTGTGCAAATTAATGTGTGACTGATGGGTATTAGAAACTCAACACCACTTCCAGCCAACATGGAAAGAAGATGTTTGGGAAATCTTTCCAATTAAATTTTTGTATAGAATAAAACATGCTTCACAACTTTGAATGTTTCACAAGTTTCATTTGCTAAAGCAAAGTGAACATCTTTAGCTTATCATTTGTACACCATTTATGCTTCCTATGTCAGATACTGATGTGAATTTTCTCATTTATAGCACCTGCCAGCAGGTTTGATAGCATCCAAGATAAAGATCTGGAAATAGCCTTAAAATAAATTCATATTTTAATTCAGTTGTATGTTTCACACTAAAATATCTCTCCAGGACTGAGTTTTAATATGGCCATTTCTTCCTTGTCATTTTCTATGTGATACGCAAATAACTAACTAAAGACAAACCCACATCCTTGTCCAGCCTTGCTTTCTTAACTCCAGCTCATTTAACCATTTTATTCTTCCCCAGTGCAGAAAACATTTATTTTCTTGTTGTCACTTTCTGAACACACATCTGTCTTACTTGAATGTTTTCTTGTCTTTCCATTTTTAAAGAGTGATGAAAAGAAACTGGCCTCCAGATTGTGTCATATTTATATTGCAGGAAAACAGAAATACAAGTCGGACATACTGATCACTTTCGAAATACATTGTCATCCTTTAAAATATGCTCAAGTTACATTTCTATACCTGGAACTGTTAGCAGTGCCAACATGGTATTTTCCCAAACTAAAAATATGTGCTCATATTCAAAGTTTATTTGTGAAGGAATGTTTAAAGTTTTATAGAAATTAAATAATTAGACAAAACAAAACAACAAATTTCGTCCAAATACAGTTAACCTTTTTTTCTGTTTATGCTGCTTGTATTAATCCCTATGGTCCCTTTTTGAAGTTTTTTTCTCCCCAATTCCTATGTCAAAACCTTTAGTGTTTCTGTCAGGATTTTTGAAAAAGATGCAGTGAACAGGCCGTCAGTCATAGAAAGTGAAGTTTTTGACACTTCAGACAGAATGAGGGTTGTCTTGTGCTGATGCTGCAGGTCACTGAAGTCCTTGAAGTCTGGACAGTCAGAGTAACAAGGGGGGGCTGGGGAGGGAATTTGCAGAGCCACTGAGGTTTCAGGTAACAAAAACTGTGCAGGTTTGTCCCAGGGCAGACAGAAAGCCTTGAGGCTGCGACGCGTCCTCTCCAGTGTGCTGGAAAACTCTGTGACCTTGTGAAGTGTTTCGTTACCCCTCCCAATTGTAGCCTTCGCAGCCCGTCCCAGAACAGAGACTCCTTTGAGGGAGGATTTTCAAAGTCAACAAAGAAAGAGGGAAAAGGACAAGAGACAAGGCTGTTATCAGTAAATCTGAACAGAAATATGAAAGGAAAACAACCATCCGTAAGAGCTTGTATTTTAGTTGCTTAATGAGCTTTCATATCCACCCAGATTCTTAACCTTTGCATTCTTTGTTGGCTCTCGTGCCTTCATTTCCAATCTTACTGATTTATGTTTTGAACCATTTTTTTTCTCACAGTCCTCAGATTTAACGTTAGTAAAAAAGCTGCACAGGATTCTGTTTGTTGTTTCTTGCAGCTTCACCTTGTTTACCAAAGGATGGAGCATTACTCTGAACCTCAAACAGGGAAATGTCTATAATGTTAATTGCATGCTATTCACACATGCTTTCTAATTATTTTCTTCATGCTACTGGGTGTAAATGAAAAATAAGAAAACATTTTCTGGTAACTACAAGGAAGCACTATTTATTTATTCATTTATTTATTTATAGCTATGGTATAATAAATTATTTTTTTATGAATAATCATGCGCCATGTTTCCATGCACAGCATGTTTCTCAATCAGAACTAAGAATTTCAACAGTTTTCTAAATACTTTAATGCATTTTAATGAATGATTCATGGTTTACTGCACCACTACAAAATACTCCTTCACTTACTAACTTTTTAATGGATTCAAACCTTTATCAAACAACCTGTTGCACATTCTTCTTCTTTTTTTTTTTTTTTTTTTTTTTTTTTACATGTTATAGAATAATAAAAATAATCCCACTCAATTGGGTCAGACTTTAAAGCAAGTCATGAAAATCCTGACAAGTCCATCTTTGTTTTTAAGGAACATTTTATTAATGTAAAGCTGCTGAATTTTAATGTTTGTTTTCATTTTCCTTCAAAACTCATTTTATGTCTCTCTACTCTCGTTTCTCCAGGTGTGTATGTGCATCTTTACCGCAGACTGTGAGTCATACCCTCTTCTGTCCGAAGCGTCTTGGTAAATAGCCGGCCTCACAAAGCCGAAGGATCTCGACTTGGCTGGTAAATAAAGCCCTCTTCCTTCCTTCCACGCAGCGTGGGAGAAAGTGCCGCTGCAGTGCTGGTGTGGCATCTCAGTGAGGCTGATAGCTGGAGTGAAAGCAGCGTTGAGAGATCATTTTTCAGTGCGAGCCGCTCACCTTTCATTGCCATGGCCCTGTAAGGCGGCTGCGAGGGCCGGGCTGCCGGTGGGAACGGACTGGGACTCTCACGTGGACGCATTCTGCAGAGAGGCGCGGTGCACCCATGCAGAGCATCTCCCTCATGAGGCGGGAGACTCGTACATGAGCGAGGAGTCATGTGATTGCTTGGATGACCTTCCTATGAGATTAAGACACTTTGACAGACTTTTTTTCCTCCCCTTAATGCCCAGTGGGTTTGTACGGTGGGAGCGAAGTGAGGGCTGGTATTGATTCCTCTGCTTTATGAGTTTTCTTCACTGTGAGAGTGTATCTGAGAGGCAGAGGGAGCCAGCATGGCCAAGCCTCTCCTGAGGATACAGCGATACTTCTGCAGGAAACCTGTCCGCTTCTTCTCCCTCATCCTGCTGTACCTGACTGCAGGGAGCCTCGTCTTTCTGCACTCCGGCTTCGTCGGGGACAGCGGCGCAGGCGCCCGCGGGGGCCGCGACTCTGTCGTGGCTTCGGAGGCGGGCGGCCGGGCTTCGTCACCGGACACACGGGGGCTTGGCATCATGAGCAGGGTGTTCAAGGAGTCGCGCAGATCCGGTCGGAGGTTTGGACCTCGTTGGACGAGGAAGAGCGGACAGGGGGGCTACAAGATGGCAGGAAGAGGGGGAGACTACACCAGCAGCTGGAATCGAGCTCTTAAAGGACGCAATGCCAAAGACGTAGACGATGGAAGAGGTGAGGAAAAAACTCTGCCTGTTACTTCGTCTCATTTCTGTTTCAGTTATATAATCCCATAGTGCAACAAATTCCCTTATACGGACAGCACAAAGTTTAAAACAGGTGCAAAAACATCTGCAGTGTTCCAAAGTTAGACTTTAGTGTGCAAGGAAAACAAGAACAATACCCGGTGGGAGAGTTATAAGGATGTGGAGCAAAACCTACTCATAATAATGGGTGAATTGGCAAGCGCACATACTGATCGTGTCCCAGTTCATCCTATTGCAAAACCGATGCTCAAAAATCTTTGCAGCATCCATGCAGCTTGGAACTGAAAGCCGTATTTGGTCTTCTGAAAGACGTGTGAAGAGTGAGGTGAGATAACAGTTAAGTCCTCTGTCTTATTTCTTTTTTTTCTGTGTAAATCCTGCAAGGATCCCAGTTTCTGTCCTTAGCTGGAGCTTTGCTTTGGCACATATTCAGCCAAACAAGACTACTGCAGCATCTAAACGGGGACATGTATGTAAGAATTGCAATTTGATCTGGGATTATTGCAGGCTGCTATGCAGCCTGTTTACATGTAAACCCCGGGTTCACATGGGACGGGATGTGTGACAACAAAGGTTTCGGCTTTGAGGACAGGTTGCCTCTTTAGATCTGACACCTTTAAGCTTGTATGGCAGATGTTTGAAGTAAAAATAGCTCTTCAGATGGTATCCTCAGTTTTGTCTTCTTAGCATTCTTACCCAAAAACAAAAATCTGGGTAAGGGTTCACATTGACAACAGTTGTGCACCAAGTTCAGTCTGGGTTTTTGAAGTCTATGCTGTTTTATTTCTTCTCTAAATAATTTGAAAAGCATATGCTTTATTACCACTTATATTTCAAAGGAACTATGTGAATAATTATTGTTGGGCGGCTGCAGTTTCCAGATATTTCTATAATTTAAAGTAATTTTAATGAGATATCAGAGAATCTGCCAGAGTTCTGAGGCCTTGTAAAGCAGTGGGTAATGCCTTGAAGGTTATGATATGCTTAAAAGGAAGACAAATCAAGCAGCTTTACAAATATTTAAAATGCACTAACCAAATAACCAGCAAACATTAAGTTTGCTGGTTATTTGCAAAAATGCAAAAAATGTAAAAGAACAATTAAAAAATTTATAGATAACATTCTTATAACCATAATAAGGGCAATGATAGGTTATGGTAGGATCCACAGTTAGATTATGATTTACATGTTTGATTTGCTTTTTAATCTAAATATTATATGATTTTTTTTTTACATTTTTACATAACATTTTGATACTGTAAAAATTTTGTTCATGTCTAATTGGAGAATTGTGAATAAGTGATTAAAATCTCCACAAATAATTTAAAACTCATCAGCTACTCAGGTCATACCAAATTCATTATCAGTAAATGTTAAGAGTGCACAGGAAGGGAAAATTTTGATTTTAAGAAGAGCAAATTTTTATTACTTAATGATTTGAAATGGCTTTAGTTTTAAGCTGTCATTATCATGAATCAAACCAAAATTTCAATACTTTTGGAAAGAAAAGATAGTTTTAAGACGGATTCTTAAATGAAGGGCACTGGCTGCCTTGAAATAAATTTTGGGCTTAATAAAGTGGGGCCTTTGTTTATTCTCTCAGTAAGAACTAAAAAAGAAATTATTAACCATTTTGTTTATTTACAGCTGGACTGATAGGCAGATGACGTCTCTGATTTTTGGCACTTATTTGAGCAAAACATCCAGTTTTACTTCTGTAGATCAAGTAGAAGTAAAACATATATTTGATCTATTAATGCATCTCTGAATTCCTAACAGAGATAAAAAGCAATGCACCTCTCAGTTCTGCAGTGTTTGAATTCAGTGTCAGCAAATGATCAGCTATCACTCCCACCAAATTCAGTCTATAAGCAAACCAAGCTACATGCTCTTTTGTATATGCAACAATGCAGAGCTGGAATAATCTTGTAATTCTTCAATTTTCCATAGGATTCAGAAATTCTACTGTCAAAGAACCTGCAGCCATTAAAAAAAAATTGTTAACCAGCGTGAAACTTTTTGAAAGTTATTTGTTCCATTACATCCAGCAGAAAACTTACACAGCCTTGCAGAGAAAAACAAAATATCATAGTCTACCACCTGCCTAAGCTGAGGGGTAGCTGAACGAAACACAGGCATTGCACTGCTCTGCAGCCCATTCTGGAGGATCCCAAAGGATTCTCAGGCCAGAAGAAATATGTAATCCCTCCAAAAGGTTTTGGGTCCGTCCGAGGGTCTCTATGCTCAGGAAAAAACACCCAGAATACACCCTGATTAAATACTGCCTCAACTGACTCTGATGCACAAATCAGCATCTCTACTTTTAGCTGCCTAAACTTGTCGTCTTGTCTCTTGAGTCATGTTTCTTTAGTGAAGAAAGGCATTTGACTTGTATCTTTTGGTCATAATTGATATTTCTTGACTGTAGGTGAGGCTAATCACTTAGCTTCATTACATTGTATTTTTGCTCTTGTTCTAAAAAGAAAAAAAACACTTGAAGTAATTAAAACCATGAAACAAAACATGGCTTCTGAACCAACTCTGATTGACTCAGAAAAAGAAAAGAAAATGGCCTAGTCAAAGTCCAGGCTTAAATCTTACTAAGATTCTGTGGCATGACTTAGGTCAAAATTCATTCACATAAATACAAATCCCAGTGTTCAACAAGCTTGATTTGGATGGCTTTTTGCCACTTAATAAATGAAACTGACTTGAAAAACTAATTTTGTATTTACTTGGGTTTTCCTTGTCTGACATTGACATAAGTTTTATTGCCTCAAACAATGTGACGAAAACAAAGCAAAAACAGAAGAAATCTTTGGAAGATGACCTTTTCGCAGCACAGGAAGTGTCTTCCTTCTGCTTTAACGTTGGAAGAGAGAACCTGCGAAGTCGGGCTGTCGATTTTGAACTCCTGGGAAAGCCTCGAACATCTGGGAGTGTGAGGGAGGTCAAGCCAGAAAAGAAAACAAATACTTTATTCATCTAGAAACCTTCTGAGTCACAGTAAACTGTCCCGCTGCGTCACACAGAGCAGAATATCATGAAGAATATTTTTCTAGCTGCAACAGATCCGAGCGATATCTCTCCCAGCTCAAGGACGAGAAAACCAACATGTTTATGGTGTATGCGGAAGCTTAGGGTTATCTGATGAAATGAAGCTCTCAGTCTTGCTCGCCCCTCCCTCGCTTCCTTGTTTCTCTAATGCTAACCGTTTGGGACAGCAGCTGAATGTGATGATAGAGTAATTAATAGCTTCAAAGCGTTTGTTGTCCCTCTTGCATCCAGCAGCTCTCATCACACTTTGCAGCCTGGAAACACTCGTACGTTACACCAGACGTTACGTTCCTCTCTGTACTCCGAAACCCCGTCCCTCTCTCAGGGTGTGAGCTACAGACTTTAGGAAATAATGTGATTCACCATGCAGGCTTCAGCAGATTTTTGTGCTGCGTGCTGCAAAAGAGCAGAATGCTGCATATGTCCCATGTGAAAGTTGGAGGCGAATCCTAGAGAATCGATACGCTTAAAACACAAACATGACTCAGCAGGGCGCAATCAGGTGCGTCTGAAGTATCATCCCATTGTGCTCGTGTTGGTCTGAGTCCAAACATGCAAAGCATTTAATCAGCACTTCGTCACAGATTATTTTTCAGCTCAACAATTGTAGCGTAGGAGGATTACAGCCTGCAGCAGCTCACCACAGGCTGCTTAAACGCCATAACAATTAAACTAATGCAGGGCTTTCCCCCTCATCTGGACATTATCAGGCTCAGAGAGGTACGGCACAGATGGTCTCCGCTTCCTTGGTGCAGCTTGTGCTGACCGGTTAAATTGGAGAAGATTGTTTTTTATTAAAGGCAAGAAGCTGCGTAAGGGTCAGCGTTTCGCTCTGCAGAGCCCAGCCCCCATTCACACGTCTGAGGAATGCAGCCAGATGACTGCCGCTGCGGCTACAGGCCACTAGAAGGAGACGTGTGTCATAAATAAATGAAGTGACTGCCCCAGTTTGTGTGTCTTTATACTGTGAAACCTTGGAAAGAAAACACACTGTTGGTCGGATATTTCTTACTTCTGATGCTTTTGTAAAACATTATCATGTCCTTTCCCCGTATCTAAAGTGCACCTGCTCTAGAGTGATGTCTAAATGCTAAATCTGATTGTATGTTTCTGTCGTTTTCTTACTGGCATTTATTTGTGTTTGATTCTTTTCCAGCAAAGTACATTGGCTGCTACGTTGATGACACTCAGAAAAGAGCCCTGAGAGGAGTGTCTTTTTTTGACTACAAAAAAATGACTGTATTTCGTTGCCAGGACAACTGTGCTGAAAGGTACGACTCAGGCAAACAACACAACCCTCATCTTTTGCTGGTTTTTATCTCTTTTCCAGTGCTGAAATTACAACAAGATAAGAGATGTAAAGTAGAGTACTTTATTAATTATACTGCATCAGAGGTGGTAAGATAACAAAAAGTCTAATGCTGAGATAATGACATCATTGACAGTGATATTAGTAAGTGAGGATATGACATTATAGATCTAAAAAGTCTTGGTAGTGCAATGCTAATATATACTGAAGACATTAAATGCATTTTTCCCATCTAAAGTTTCACTGTGATGTAAATCCACATAAAAAATTTTTTTTTACAAATAAAGCAACCTTTAAGAAAGTTACTGAAATGTTCCGTAAACCTGAAAGTGAGATTGTTTTGCCAGATGGTTTTCTATTAAACATCCCACAGAAAATTTCCCACCATAGTCCGTTGCCTGAATACTAAGTTAGAATATCATGAAAATGTTAATGAAATTCCAAAAGTGCGGCTGAAGTAAATGTTCAGCTAAACTAAATTAGAGGGTTTTATAGCTGCAAGCATTTAAAGAGTTGAAATACAAAACTGTTTAATATAAAAAAATTAAGTTTTACCTTTTGAATTGGAATTACCTAAATCAATCAACTAACTGATGTGTTAACTTGAGATGCAGAAATAATATAGCTACTTTTATAATGATAGAGAAATTGACTTTTATTTCTTAAAAGCATTTAAACTAATTTAATAATCAGCAGCATGCACTTTGATGCCGTTTTATGGATCGATTAAAGACGCTTGATGAATAAATGAGGATAATCTTGTAATTCATTAATTTCCGGTTTCTGCCGCTTTTTTTGTCTTTTCATTTCTGAGACCTCAAAACAAAACCAAAAAATCTGTATTGGCCATGAAAGCCCGATCGGTCCAGTTCTCAAAGATTTCTCTTCTCCTTTTTGTTTTAGAAAAAATCTGTGCTTGCTTTTCTATCTCGCCACTCGTTTCTTCCCGTTTCTGCTGCCGCACCATCTTCCTCTCGCCTCTTTTTCTCCTCCCCTGTGGAATCCCGGGGACGGCTCTATCAAATGCAATAAATTACACCCATCACTGCCTCGCAGAGCTGAGAGCAGGAGCGAAGAAAGATGCTTGTTTTCAGCTCCCCTCTCTCTCAGTTTGCGTCTCTTGCCGCCTGTCTGTCTCCCAGGGCAGCAGGTTAATAAAAACAGACAAACAAATGAGGTGCGGCACACAGCAGCACACAGAGGTTTGAGTATGACTGACAGCTCTGGGGATTCATCCCGTGTCTGAGCTATGTTAAACGTCTAATTGCATCTGAGAGGTCTTTTGGGAGTCAAATCTTTCATAAAGGAAGGAGACAGGTGACCTTGTGTGATTCGGTTTCTGTGTAAGCCACACACCTATAATTGGCTTTGTCCTAGAGGCCTGCAGAGGATGCAGCACAGCTCATTTTTCCGCCAGCAAAAGGAGATCTCTTACTATAATGCATTTCCATTCTTTTGCCTCAGCATCCCCGGTGCACCATGTGTTTGTTTTCATCGATTACTGCTCACTCTGTGGTTCAGAGGGATAAAATATATCGGCCCAGGAAGGATTAAGAAACATGATGAAGGCTCGGAGCAAACACTTGAACCTCTCTGTTTTCCTTCCTTCCAGAGGGTACATGTATGCAGGTCTGGAGTTTGGAGCAGAGTGCTTCTGCGGGCACAAGATCCAGGCGCCCAACGCTTCAGAGAGCGAATGCAACATGGAGTGTAAGGGAGAGAGGAGCAACACGTGTGGAGGAGCCAACAGACTGTCCATCTACAGGCTGGAGCTGAGCCAGGAGTCGGCGCGCCGCTGTGAGTCTCTGCCTCACACAGGAAAGCCAAGTGATGGCCTGTGTTGTAGGTCACGACAGTTATTTTTCCTGTTTTATATCTAAAATTGCCTCTCACGCAGTAACAGCCGGAGATAGGCTCCAGTGCCATGGCCCTGTCAGGATATATGGGTATAGATTGATGCTTTAAATTGTCATGGATATTGTGAGGGTTAAAAAAATGTGACGAAGGAAAATAAACATAAAGCAGCAGAGAACGCAGTCAAAAGCTGAAAAAAAGATTATAAAGTTAGCAATTACAAAATCACTAACTTCAATTTGAGTTCATGAAGTGAGGATCAGTCTTGCAACATTATAATATAATAACATCATAACGAATCAACATTGTTTTCTTAACTCAACTGAGACACTTCTTTGCATGTATGTGTAACCCGTAAAGTTTTTACTTTAAATACTTAAACTCTGCCACCTGTGTGCTGGGGATAAGAAAAATAAGGAGATACATTTTTGTACAGCCAGTGTACAGATGTGTTCATGGCTGTGCAACACAAAGAAAATAAAAACATGAAGTGAGTTAAGTCCTCCACCTGCCGCCTTGCCTCACTGTGGATGCAGTTCATGCTGAGTCAAGAAGGGTTTTCTGGTTTGTCTCTTTACTTTTGCCTGAGGGATTGTTTACATTCTGTAACAGGTTTTGATGATGAACACAATAATCTGCTGCTGGGAGATTTCTTTTGAAGGGGCAGTATTATGTCAAATTTACTTCTTTGAGCTAACATCACAAACATATCTAGAGTGTTGCTTTGATTTTTTTTTTCCAGGCATGTTTGAGAAATCGTTTAATCTTAAGATTTTCGACGAAGCTCCTCCCCGGAGCTGCAGCCTGCAGGCTGACCTTCCCCCTCACACGGCAGCCAGGGACGTCTGGTGCTCACTGGCATTGAGAAAGATGATTTGGAGAGAACATTTAGTATGGTTGTTGGACATTACCAGACATTTTGTGTTAGAGGGCGCACCGTAAGCGGAAACTGCTGTGGAGAAAAGCATTTTCTTACTTGATAAGTTTTATTCTCATTCACAACACCTGAGGCACGTTTTGGCTGGAAACTCTCTGCTTGAGGTTTCCATTAGAGTTATGACATAAACCATATTGTCTAGGCATTTCTCAGCGCTGTTGTTTCTTCCCCTAAATCAAAGATTGTAGCTGTTTTATAATCCTGAGGCAAAAATAGTTTCCAACCGCGAGACATTTTTTTTTGTCACTAAGGAAAAATGTATTTTCTCCACCTGTTTACTTCTTTGGGTTTGATTTGTGTAGTAAAGGTGCAGAATATGTCCTGAGGAAATGAAGGAGAACCACTTTTTATCAACACATTTAAGCGAAGATTATGTGTTTTCTTTTGTCAAAAAACTAATTTTCTTTGAGTACAGCAGAAAATTTCCACGTGGTGCCACTAGAGACCCTAATATCATCATTATCAGCATATGTGATTAAATTACTATTTTGGTATTGGCAACTCAAATGCCTGTTCATGTTTCTTTTTCCAAGTTAGGGTTTTTAGGTTTTCTGGGTTTAAAATATTGTGTTATGTTTATTCTCTGTTTTTGGAAATGCATAAGCAAACCTGAATAAATGCAGAAGATGCCATACGGATGCGTATGGCATCATCGTCTACTTTGGAGGTGGAAATATTTGTTTTATTTTTGGATTATTGCCACAGTTGGGAGCTGGCCACTGTTGTTTCCCTCTTTCCCAGGAGAACTGCTCTAGCTATGAAGCCGGACGTGCTCTGCATGCTAAACGCTTGCTGCCTGCTGCTGGAACGCTGCTGCAATGTGGCAGGAAAATTACTGACTGTTTGGAGAGGAAAATGCTTTATCTTAACCTGCTGTCGAAGTTTAAATTAGGTCGTAAAACGTCATTTGAATCGAGCAGCCTAAAACGGGGATTTGTTTGATTCTTAATTGGTGAAGATTTTTTCTTTGAAGTCTAAAAATGTCCGCTGCCTCAAGCTGAGGTTGCCGTTGCACATCCTCTTTTCTCTTTACTTTTCCTTTTCCCTCATCTGTCAAATAACCATTTGGTTTCACATTTATCAAATCAAAACAGTTTACCTTAAATCTTCTCCTTGATTATTTTCACTTCTGCTTTTCGGCTCCTGTGTTTGTCTTCCACCGAAATGCTGCGCAAGCTTTTCATGATCGTGTTTTCACCTCTCGCCTGCATCTGCATCATGTGAGGCTTGTTCCAGGCATAAATGAGGAAACAAAATAAATGTCCTCTTGTGGCTATTTGGGTTTTTACCCACATGCAAGCTATGGCTTTCATATTTTTCTAGCATTTTCATCACGTATTGTTTATGTATAAAGCGCTGAAATTTAAAGCAACAATTAAAAAGAGGAAATAAAATTAAATAAAGAAAAGCTGAAAAGAGTTTATCAGACATAGTGATGCGATAGTATTTGCTGCTCTTGGTTTAACAGCAAACTTAATCAGAACTGCAATCACAACTACGACGAAAAGAATGAAGATTAATAATTTAAAAAGAACTTTTTAGTTATAAAGAAGAAGCTTTCATCTTGAACTCAGCTTTTCATTCCAGAAATGATAGGAAAAAAAATTCCTGAAATTATTTCGAGCCTGAAACTCTTAAGTGGCACGCCGTCGTCTTACTCAAAGAGCTAAACATGATCTCAAAAGGACGTAAAAGACTCTTCACTGTTTTGATGGTACACGGTGTATCTATCAGCTCCCAGGCAGGGTCTGTGGTTAAAGGTCACCATCACACAGCAGTGTTGTACACACTGTTAGTGTTTTTGTCTACTGTCAGGCCAGGGCTTCGGTGGATTGGCGGAGAGTCCCGGTGGGATCTCATCATCAAGGGTCAATGGCTGGGAGCAATTTTAGGGAGGCTGCGCTCAGTAACCAGAAACCTGGACTCGCTGCTGTGTGTTTTGTCCTGTGGTGTTGAGTAACACGCCGGTTTGTTTTTTGTCTCCTTTAGATGGCAGTGCCATTTTCAAGGGCTGTTTTCACCGGCCAGACAATGTCACAGCAGCTCTTCCCTTCAGCGCTGTCATCCAAAACATGTCTGTGGACAAGTGTGTGGACATGTGCACAGAGAGGGTGAGTGGGCGCCGTTTATGTGTGTGTGTGTGTGTGTGTGTGTGTGTGTGTGCGTGTGTGTGTGTGTGTGTGTGTGTGCTTGTGCGCCATGTGGGCCTGTCCTCGCTGTCATAATGCTGTTTGTTGTACCTTAGGAGAAATCGCTGGCAGCTCTGGCTGGAGAGCGATGTTACTGCGGCTTCCCGACTTCTCTCTTCTCCCTTCATGAGCTGGAGGACGAGGACATGTGTCTCTACCGGTGTCCCGGAGAGGAGTTTGAGAGCTGTGGAAATGACAAGTTCTTTGTGGTGTACCAGACACAGGTTCAAGGTAGAGTTTGGTGTCTCTTGACTGCAGTCACTAGCAGTTTGTAGTGCAAAGACGAGAACAGAGGATTGTCGGCGAAGAAGAGGTGTTCGCCACATCCTGTGCGGACTTTCAACTCTTGGTATCTTTGTCAAGCTAACAGTTCCACTGCTTTTAACGCATGAGGTTAGAATAATGCAGTGCATGCAGCTTTACACAGTATCTTATTTTAAATTGAATAGAACATTTTTTGACTTAGATTCTAATTCAAGTTTGCAAAAGATTATCATATGGTACATTTTATGCTACAATGAGATTTAGACATAGTTTTCATTTCTTTTTGCAAATAAGTGTGTCATGCATTTGTATTCGCTTCTCCTTTAGTTTGACACCCCTAAAAAATTCCCAAAAACATCTCATAGTGCATTGGTGTCTATGATCCGACAACAGAGTACAGCCCAACGACAAACGTACCAAGACAAGACTCTCCACTTAAAAGGAAAAGCTAAGCAAAAACATTAATAATCACAGCAACATTCTGGAGGAGCTGCAGAATCCTGTGGCTCCTGTGAGGCAAAACATTAGCCTTCCTGGGAGACGAGAAAAAATGGAGTTGTTTTTAAAAGAAGGCTATAGTCACAGTAAGCATGTGGAAGAAGCTGTTTGATCAAAAGAGACCAAAGTTTAAAGATACAAAATGATCTGTGGTGGAAAACTAACTCTGCACTTTTTCATGAATATTCCTTCCCCCACTGCGAAAAACGGTGGCAGCATCATGCTGTGGGCATCCTTTGCCTTTGAAGGCATAGAGAAACCAGTCAGTGTTGACTTGAATGTAGATTATCCTAATTACTGCATAGTGTAATCTTTGAATAAACCTGTCAAAGGCAGCAAAAGACTTGAGACTGAAGTTGAGGTATTCCTTCCTGTAAGACAATAGCCTTAAACATAAAGCCAGAGGTGCAATTAAAAGGTTTCGATCAAACATATATGTATGCATGTATTCAAGGTTCAAACTTAAATCCAATGAATAATTTTTGTCTTTAGATGTGCAAACCGTGTAGACAAATCTGAAAGACATGCAGCTGTAACTGCAGCAAACTCTACAAAGTACTGATTCTTTTATTTGCAAACATTATGAAAACTACATATTATTTTTCTTCCACTTTGCAATAAGGCTCTGTTTGTCCATTGCAAAGAAAATCACACGTATTACTTTCGAATGCTTTTGCAAAACACCACATATATTTGTGTAAATAAAGCCATTTTTCCAACACAGTCCAGCGTTATTTCTGCTCAAGGTTAATTAAGAGGCCTCCCTTGAGCTGGCGTTCTGGAATCTTTTCTTTTCTATCTGCCTGGTGTCACGTGTTTCAACATCCACACACACACACACACACACACACACACACACACACACACACACACACACACACACACACACACACACACACACACAGACTACAACACTGATAAATGGCGCTACGTGGCAAAAATTGTGTTCTCATGTGGCTTTTTCTTCTCAAACATTCAATTTTGACTTTGAGCGTACTTCACGAAGAGGCAAAAGAAAATATGACGATGAAAATAGAAATGTTTTGTAGTTGCTAGAAAACAAAGGGAAAAAGCTAAAAGTTAACTGGCGGACATTATATGTCTTATTGAGTTTTGTTTGGTAAGTCTATTTGAATCAAGGACTTTGCAGCAAAGACCTCAAAACTGATCAATTTTAAATAATAATGCAGGAACAGACAGGAAAAAATAGAAACGATTATTTATGAAATCCAGTGTTGCAGAATTTTCCCTGCTTACAGCATCAGACTTCTGACCTCTGACTTTTTGCAGTGCTGAAGGGTGAATATCCACTGACTCATTGCTTTGTTACAATATGTTGGCGTTCTATCTGTGAATCCACTTATTTAAAACATCTTTTTGTGGCAAACAAGAATCCCATAAAACAAAAGAAACATTAAAATGCTAAATAAAAACAAATAAACTGGTGAGATAGAAAACAAAGGAAAATAAGATAAGACCTTTATGGGAAAGCTGCACCAGTCCTAAAAGCATCTCTACCTCTCTAGTTTTCTTCTAGAGCTGAAGTGCATTGAGCTTATTTAATCTCTGACCTTATATTTTTGGTGCCAAAACAAAAATCTTCTATAAGATATGTCCTCCCTGAGATTGTGACCTTTGAGTGCCACAGAAAAATAAAGTTGAATTTATGTTTGTATAGCATAATAATCGGTTAAAACGCTGTAATCTATAACCAACAATTCGGCCCTGAAGAACCTCACACAATCTTTATTTGATCAGATTAAGAAATACCAAATGACACTAAATTAACCATAAATTAACCAATTAACCACAGTACCAAATTATGCCACCCGTTTCTGTATCAGCCAGTATTTTGAAGGTGTACTGTATCAAACTCAGCCCTGAAACTTAATAACATAAATAAAGGGAAAAGCATCAAAAGTATTGTTCAAACAAGTGTCATTTAAAACTTTTACTAATGCAGACCCAGTGCAATGGCCTGAGTAACCACCTCACCAGAATGGATTTATTGATAAACTGCCTTTACAAAGATCTTTGCTAAAAATGTTAGTTTGTGTTAGAGCTTGTAATTATCTAATATTGAGGCATCAGATTAGGCTTCCTTAACCCTCCTGCGGTCTTAAGAGACAGGGTCATTTAGACTTCACAAGCTTTTTACTCTGTGCGCGGTCCAGCCTTGACCCTATGAGCACTTTTACAAGTACTTTTTCTTTTCTTTGTTCCGGTAACTGACAGTCTGACGGGACAATTCCCCCGCTTCCCTCCTGTCTGTGACATTTTCTGTTCTCCTCCTGAGCATCACGCTAAGACCACCTGAGGGTTAAAATAGGGCCTAAGGCAAATTATCAAATTAAAAGAGAAGAATTTCAGTCCATTCACCATTCAGGAAGAAATGTATTCTTAATATGAACTGTGATTTAAAGCAACCATAACATCAGAAACGAAACCCAATATTTATATCATTTAAATTAATTATCAAATAATATGTGTCCTGCATAATTGTTAACATTTCCTGAGTGGACCAGATTTGTGTGTTTCTGTAAAATACAGTTCTTCCTGTTTTTTTGTAAAATGTGATAGAAGGATGGAGAAGCATTTTGTAAACAAGTTCCCTATATTTCTTTGCCCAGCAGTGTTTGTCTGTGGGTTGTCTGTGTTGTTGAGGGAGTGTTTTCTTAGGACAGCAGGCAGCTGTGGCTTAGATAAGCAGAAATGATGTTCAGTAAGCAAAGCAGAATATTAAATGTGAAGACGGAAGGACAAAAACAGCTGAAGTTAGACGTGAAGTCTTAAGAAGTTGAACTCCTACTTCATCCCCTGCTCCAAATCCAACATTTATCGTAACTGGAGTGTGATTACACTGAAACATCACTTGGCACTATGAGAGAGAATAACACCCCCACACAAATGAAAAATATCACCACTTTGACCTTCTTTAAAATGGTGTCATTATTTCCACAACCAGTCATGGTTGTGGAAAAGGAGTTTTATTGTGTTAATGAGCAATAATTGACTGTTAGAATCTATTTTAGCTCGTGTCTCTCAATAAATCTAGATAATGCATCAGTGTTTTTGTACAACAAATGATTAATTTGTCTTGTTTACTCTGTGCTCTCAGATAATCGGTGCATGGACCGACACTTCCTTTCTGCTCGCACTAAGCAGCTGGTGGCGCTCGCCAGTTTCCCAGGCGCCGGCAACACCTGGGCTCGCCACCTCATAGAGCTCGCCACCGGCTTCTACACGGGCAGTTATTACTTTGACGGTTCCCTTTATAACAAAGGTACAACTCAGCATCGGATATTATAATGTAAAGCTCTACTTTTGGGTGTTTCATGGAGTTTGTTGTTGGTTTTCATCGTTTCACAGGCTTTAAAGGGGAACGTGACCACTGGCGGAGCGGGAGGACGATCTGCATCAAGACGCACGAGAGCGGCAAGAAGGAGATCGAAGCCTTTGATTCGAGCATCCTCATGATCCGAAACCCCTACAAAGCCTTGATGGCAGAATTTAACCGCAAATATGGTGGGCATGTTGGGTTTGCCTCGCAGGCCCACTGGAGGGGAAAAGGTAAGCTACCGAAAACTGAGGTTCATATTAATAATTTACAGAGTCTATGAATAGATATGAGAGAAACTGCGGGTGTGAGCTTTGTGTTTTTTTTTTCATGAAGATGGTAGAATAGCAACGCGGTTAAATTATGACTCATGGTGACGCAGGGTGGTGAAGAAAATAGGGAAATGTGGGTCAAACCCAAGACAAAGGTTTTTTTTTTTTTATCCAAGATTGTTGCTAAAACATGCAAATAATTTTTACCTTTTAGAGAATTGAAACAACCAACCAGAAAGCCACAGCTTTTGCCAGTGTTTTGTCATCAATTCACCACCATTCATGTTTTGTAGATACATGGAGTTGTTCTACATTTGAATGCCCACTACTTGTGATGCTTGAAAAAACGGCACAAAGCTAAAAAAATGTTTTAGATACCCTTAAAGGTGAGATATGTGGCAGTAACCATTTACTGAGATCTTGCTGTATCAGCTTGTCTATGTTCCCATTATGTCAATAACATAACTGGAACTGAAAATAACTCAGGTTTCTTAGTCTGATCAAATATCAATTTACAGGAATCTCCTGACTAGCGATCCTGAGAAAATGTTTCTGTGTGAACTTGTTTTACCGATTTGAACTGGTCAAATTTGTTGCTCGGTGTCCACTGAAACTTTTCTGGGGAGTCATTTGAGTTCACTTGTCAGCAAAATCCTTATGCCTAGTCACCAAAAATTACCTGACTCATCCCCCCAAAAAACCTGCTGATTTTTGACAAAGTAGACATGTAATTCTGTAACTTTCCACAATTTATCTGCTCCATGCAATTTAAAAAAAAAATCTTCTGCTATTTGGATCTCTTGCAAGACACATTGAATTCATGCAGTTTGGTTTAGCTTATTTCACACCCTTGGTTTAGCTTATTCCGCAAGATAGCACTAAAGGCTGCCTCAGCTCGATAAAATACAATAGCTGCATTGAAGGCGTCACTTTCAGTGTCCACACAAATGAAAAAATCCCCACTTCATTTTTTTTAAGAATGGCCCAGTCAAAGCTCACACCAAATCCATTAGAAAATCTGTGGCCATTTATTTGGGGGTTAGGGGAAGTTTAGAAAAAGGCAAAAATAAATTAATAAAACAAAAAATTGGGCTTCTGCTTCATATTTGAGCACTGCTTTGTGTTGATCTGTCGCATCCAGTCACATTTAAAACATTGAGGTTTGTGGCTATAACTTTACAAATGGAATTTGAATATTTTTGGTAGACTCTGAAAATTTGTATTTACATATCACAAACAGAAGGAACCCCACAGAAAACCCTCTCTGCCTGGTGTGGGAACATTTTGTCTTATTCCATGGGTCTCTGTGGATTTTGCAACAGCATAATAACAAATCAGTCAAGTCAAAGCCCTGAGCCCCCGTCTCATTTATCATGACACAATTTTACTAATTAAATTCATCCCAATTTGCTTTGATATCCCTCATATTTCCTACATCATGGGTGATGATCGTCTCTCCAGATCCACCCTCCCCGCTGCGTCTCAGTAACCATGACAGCTGGTTTTGTCTCACTTATGTGCCGTCTCTTCAGTTTTTTGTGAGGTTCAATTGATTTTCCAGAGGCTGGAGAGTTGCCTACCCAGCAGTTGTCTCTCTTTGTCAGAGCATCAGCACATTTGGCCTGCCATTCCCAATGAGCATTTCCTCCTTTTGTTGTTGGGCAAATCATGCAGTGACATCAGTACAGAGAAAGTTTTTTTCTTTTTGACAGCTGCCAGTTCAAATAGAGAGAATGACTCCAGTCAGAGTGTCAGCATGAGACTGTGTACAGAGCCGTGTATGATTTGATACGCTCATCTGAGGCCCACAGTGAGGCGGGTTCAGATGAAGTTACTGACATTGATTCACTTCATCTTGGCCTCATAAAGTCAGATACTTATGAGCATGAAGCAGTTTAGTTTGAAAGCCATGTCTTACAAATCACATCGACTTATTTTCCTTGTTTGGTGTTTAATTCTCTTCAGTAGTCTAATTTCGACAGCCTGCTTTTTACACCAAAGGCATTGGTATCCTTTCACCTTTTTTCATCGTTGTTCACTGAAAACATACCTTGTATACAAGGCTTTATACTTTTTGTATCATGCATGTCCGTTCCCTCTACCCTGCTGCCCCCAAATAAAGCAGAATGCAACATTTGTTCTGCATTTCAAACACTGAGAAGTGGAAAGTCGGGAGGCAGCATCATGCTTTGATTCTGCTCGTGTTACAGCTGCTGTCGCAGCCAACGTTGGTTCCACAAATATTGATCCAGGAGCGCTGCCACAATTTCTACATATAATTTTCCTTCCACTTGACAACTCTGTGTACTTTGTGTTAGTCCATCATATAAAATCTCAGTAAAACACATTTTTAGAGGTAATGTGACAAACTGTAAAGGTTTTCAGGGGGTTGGATGTTTTTGCAAGGCTCTGTAAACTGGATATTCACAGGAAAAGTTACATTTCTTTTGGTCTCCTTGTATTTTCAGCTCTGGTTTCTCTTGAAAAAGGAAAATGTTAAAAAAAGAAAACAGAACCAGTATGGTCCTGTGGTTCCTAAGTTCCTCATATTCATACTTTAAATGGCTTTACTGAATACATTAAGTTGTCGGATGTATGCAATGCTCAGAGGGAGGCTCAGAGTTTGTCCAGTTTCTGGTTGTTTTTTTGACCAAACTTTCTCATTGCAATCAGATGGAATAAGAATATTTTGTCTTCTTATTCGAGGAAAAACTCGTGTGGTGGTGATTCAGAAGTGATTTAACACAGGAATTGACTTCATTTCTTTTCAACATTATAGTAAAAGAAGCATAGGAAGGTGGTGGTTTGAGGATGATGAAAAAGCGCTCCTTGAGACAGAGGTTAGGGAGAGGAGACGTTCAGCTTCAACGAAGAAAATAATGACCTCATAAATTATCCTGATGTGTCTGGATGCAGTAGTTCTCTTTAGCTTCTCTTTTCATAGTGTTTTCATCCTTTTATATTACGAGTAGACACAACTTAAAGGAAATGAAGGTTTATGAGAGCCTGCAAAGTGTGGCTCAACATAAACCAGAAACAATTTGGAGGAAAAAAAAGTAGAAAAAGAGTGCTTGTTATTTCTGAATAAAAATTATTTTCGTTATTCAGACTTCATTCTCGACCCAGAACCACTTCATCTCACCCTCTTGTCATCTTCATGTTTAAGCATTTTTATTTCTGCAGTAATTGTTCCCCTTTTTTGGAGCTGAGCTTCCTCTTCAGCCATCTGACCGGAAATTCATGAGACTCAAAGATCTCAAGGATGTCATCAAGGACTAGAAATGAGGACATATAATAAAAAAAAAAAAAATCTAATTTTGTTTA
Organism: Micropoecilia bifurca; assembly: GCA_903067075.1. Taxonomy (NCBI): domain Eukaryota; kingdom Metazoa; phylum Chordata; class Actinopteri; order Cyprinodontiformes; family Poeciliidae; genus Micropoecilia; species Micropoecilia bifurca. The sequence continues at coordinate 8,248 of CAEGAF010067047.1, read as the reverse complement.
TTATTGTAAATCTAACAGAGTAGAGAAAGACGTACTAAAAACAACTGAAAAAAGTTGCTGATTACCCCGTTTTCCTGGGTTGTATCTTATTTCTTAGTTTCATCTCCAAAATTATTTTTACGTCTTAAATTGAAATCATTTTCTAGGTTTTAAATTAATGCCTGGTCATCCTTTATACACTTTGACAAAAATAAAAAATGAACCCTCATATTGCAATATTAAAGGTGCCCCAGTCATTGGTTTTTTGGTCATCTCTGCAGACTCAGCAGTCTTTAAACTTTAATGTCAGCCTCTCAGCAGCAGCAGCAGCAGCAGCAGCGATTCACTCTGATGCGGCACACGGCTCCTGCCAGCTTCTGCTTTATGTATTACTGTTGAGTAAAAGTTGCAGGCTAGGTTTTTTTTAGTGAAGTTCAGCTGCAGTTTGACTGATGTCTGAAATGTCTACTTGACACTTCAGGAACTACTTTGGACACCCTGCCCAAAAATTGCACCAGACCTGAAAGTTTAAACCACACCAATTATCTTGCTCTAATCTCCTCATTTCCCCTTTTACTCACACACTCTTCCGCTCATCCAGGTTAAGTAAGAGGTACAATCTGATAAAGCAACTGTGGAAAACCAAAAACTGTGAAGTAGTGCAAAGGGAAGAATATTTTTAAATTATCACTGTCCGGCTATATTTACAGTTGCACCTCAATAAACCGTAAGACGTGAAATTTGCTTTCATCTAAAAGGAGAACTTTGAATCATTGAGCAACAATCCAGACAGTCTACCTGTTTTTTCTTCTCGTAAACTAAACCTATTTTGTGGGTTACTCTTCTCTGTTATCATTCATAATATTTCTACAAAGACATAATTATTGGTCTAATTAATTATAAATTTCTGAGAAACTGAAATTTGGGTTTCAGCTTTAAGCTCCAGTCGTCAAATGATAAATCATATTTATACTACACTGAAAGGTTTGTCACGGCAACATTTCAGATTAAACTTGTATACTTTTACGTTTCATTGACGTTCACAGCCTGTTTATCCACTTTGTCTTGCAGAGTGGCCAGAGTTTGTGAAGAACTACGCCCCTTGGTGGGCTTCTCACACCTTGGACTGGCTGACGTACGGGAAGAACGTCCACGTGGTTCACTTTGAGGAGCTGAAGAGGGACCTTTTCTCCCACCTCAAGGCGATGGTCCAGTTCCTGGGCTTGAAAGTCTCAGAGGACCGGCTGCTCTGCGTCGAGGGCCAGAAGGACGGAAACTTCAAGCGATCGGGCCTGCGGAAGCTCGAGTACGACCCGTACACTCCGGACATGCGAGCGAACATTGACGAGCTGATCAGGACCGTAGACGCTGCTCTGAAGAAAAGGAATATGTCTGGAGTTCCTGCAGAATATATGCCAAGATGATAAATGTGAATCGTTTTTAGTTTCTTTTTCCTCCTGTTAAGGGGACGTCTCTATTAACAGACTCGGAAACACGTTTTTTTTTCCCCCCTCAGATTGCAAGGCTTCAATAAATTTTTTTCTAAGACGTTTTTCTGGATTAGGTAGTGATGACACATCTTCTGTATTTATTGTTTCTGATCCCCTGTTTTAGATTTCCAGTTGAATTGTTTTGCAAGAGTTATTAATTCAGACCTACGTCTTTTATTTTCTGGGGAATATTTGTGTTTTCCTGTATGAAAACCACTTTATTCCCTGCTCTATGCACATGTGCTTTGTAGGCATGTGCACATGCCTTAATACAGTGTTCTCCAACCCTGGTCCTCAAGGCACATTGTCCTACATGTTTTAGAGATTTACCTGCTTTAATGTGCCTGACGCAACTGATTGCAATTCAGCAAACGCCTGTTAATCAGTCATCGATTGAAACCAGCTGGTCTGAAGCATGGAAATACCTAAAACATGCAGGGCAGTGTGCCTGGAGGACCAGGGTTGGGAAACACTGCCTTAATACTAAGAAGGTACAAAAGCTGTGACCTCAGTGCAGCTTCTCTTCACGGCCGTTTCCCCGGTGCTGATGTGTTTCCAGCAGCATTTAGTACAAAACAGTATTGCAAAGAGTATTAAAAAGCCTCATTTGTACAAAACAAGTATTAAAAGAAAATCAACATTTTCAGTTGCTCTTTCACTAAAAACTCAGATATCTAGTCTGAAATATAGGTTAGAGAATGATGACAATAGTTAATCTCTGTTTCATCTTGAACCTTTTAAGAACATTTTATTTGCTTTTAAAGTAGATCTGGAGTTTCTTTTCATTGATTAATGTCCTCCATGTTTATTTATTTCTGGTGTGCGCTGCACACGCTGAAAACATTGATTTTTGTTGGGGGGTTGGGGTTTCTGAACACTGGATGCAAAAAAAAAAAGAAATCCAAATAGCACTGCACTGTGCAACACCTGCCCCAAAGATCACCCAAGTTATCACAGTCACCCTGTAGGTTGGAAATCATCTTTACATGCAAATGTAGGGGTGTTGTTTTGTTTTTTAAGGAAAGCTCTTAAAGCTGATTTCCACTTTATTACATTTTTTTAAAAACTTCTAGAAAATTAGTCATTAGACATCGATAGAGGTACTCTGGATTATTTGCCATATGTATACAAATAAATATTAACAAGAATCAAATGAAGAAGACTGGCTACTGACTAATAGTCAAAAAACTTCACCTGACTTCCATTTTCAGTATATGACTATATTTTTATAGTACAGGATGATGACACTACAGAAATATTTGTATCACTATGAACAAGTGGGAGAAGCTGTTTCTCTTTTCATGCTTTAAATTGTTTTTGGGTTTGGCTTTCATTGACAAGCTGGCACTTTCAGAGCAGGTGTCATGTCCGAATGTATTTTCTATTAACTGAATGTAAGGCAAGAACAGAGAATAAAGGAGTAAATTAAATAAACAGCAAAGATGTGCTGGAGTTTGTTTTTCATTTTTTTTCTCCTGGAGTTTCTGAAGAAAGTATTTTTCTAAGTGGCATTTATCGGCAAAATCTGAAGGGTTTGTTACATCTTAATGCTTCCAAATCACCTAAAAGAAGAAAAAATAAATCTTATATTTAACTGCATTTATTCAGTAAGGAAAACATCAGAATTATAAACACTAAATTAACACAACCACAAGCTTTTTCTGGGGTTTTTTTGTAGGATTTTGGTACAAAAAGCTGTTTATGGAGATGCACATGTCAAACTCTGCAATAAAATAAAGAGAAATGAGTTCACATAAAAAATGACAACTGGAGGTTCAGATTATTCTAGAAAGATGTTGAGACTGGAACAATAAATTAACTCAGAAACCCCTATTCTTTCCTGCTCCATTACTATAAAAAGCTGCCTCTGGCCTGCTTTTCTAAAAAATGGTCTCCTAACCTTCCTAATCATAAATTACATCAAAGTTTTTTGTTGTAACATGAGAAGATGGAAAGATGTTGCTAAGTGTCGCCACTTTGTCATATTCTAACAAAGTGCAACTTCACGCTATAACACATAACAGACCACAGAACCTTTTAATCTTATTTCACAATCTGAGCATGAACTGAGACAAATTAGCAGCTAAAATTCTCGTGTTAATTAAACTAATAACGGTAAAATGCATTTTTATGTTAATATTAACACCATGTAGCCTTTTGTGGTGAACTTTCATGCATGCAGTCGCTTTATTTTAATCACAGGGAAACAAACACTGGGTTGTCTGAAGAGTGGATTCATCACAATTTTAGATAAATTTTGGACAAGCATGATCCTGAAGTAAAAAAAAAAAGTCACTAAATACTCTGCTGTATTTATCAGACTAATTTGACTCAAAGTAACCAAATGTGAGACGAAAGAAGCAGAGTAAAACTCACAAACTGCACAGTGAAGAAGGACTGAAGAGATGTCTGTTCCTGTTGTTCAGGAAGAACATTTGCAGATGGTCATATTGTAATATTAGTGGTCACACTGTGTAAGAGGGATGTCCTCTACTTAACTCCTTTTAAATGTATCCAAGGTGTTCAAACAACACAAACAGATATTTCTGGGGCATTAAATTTGTGTAAATGCATGAATAAAACTTGATTTATTTAATGTAATGAAGTGCAGTGGTACTGTGGTTTAACTCATGCCCCAGTGTCACTTATTCCCATGGCAGTGAGGTTTGCTGGCTTGTTGGCTTTCACAAAGACACGTCCCATTTCCTTTATCACCTTTTCCCGTCATCTTGCTTTTGCCTCCTGTTGTTGGATGCTGTTCTTGTCATCACAGTTGAGATGTGATAAACCGAACAATCCAATCAGCACACAGAGAAAAGTCGTTTCTTTGCCAAATGGCTGGAGTCTATCTCACCAAATTCTGACATTCACTGCAATGTGCTGCACAAAAGAAAATCAGAGAGCCTTTCATGGATAACAATCATTTCTGCTATTTGCAAATAGCAAACATTTGCTGGATGTGATGCTTGACAGGATGCTTGAAATCAAATACACAAGTATTTAGCTGTATCTGAGAGGTCAAGCAAAGTTCTCTGTGCTGTTAGAGTTCAGGAGATCTTTGCTCCAGGTGTCAACAACTCTGAGCTTCAGTCAGGAGTGACCTGAAGAAGCTCTCCCATCAGTGTGCCATCTGACGTTGTTTAAAACATTCCCACTGGATCCTGCTGGATATTTGACCTGAACAACAAAACAAGATATCAGTGCCTGGCCAAATATTGTATAAGGCTGAACAGCACTTCGCCTGCACTTGATTTGTGACTTGCAAACTGATTAGCACTAACTCCTTATTACATGAGATAAAGATTGTTAATGGGACTCAAGTCTAGCAACACAAGTCCAAGTTAAGTTTGGATTTGTGTTAGTGTTTAGACCACGAATTTCAGCTCAATCTCAAATATTTGGGACTTGGCTGTTACTCAGTTACAAGCGTACGATTTGTATTTCCTTCTCTACTATGTGCAGTCCATAAAGTCAAAAAAGAGGAACAAGAAGTAGAAGAGTGTAGGAAAACAATTTAAAAATGTGAGTCAATAATGTAAACTGTAAAGAAATCAATTATCCTTTGATTCTTAATTTGAAAGTTGTACCAGATGAAGAATAGATAGTTTCAGTCATAAAAGAGTTCTGCAACATAACAGGAAACAAGTCATAACCTGATCATGTGCCAGTCACATATCAATAAAGGCAACATAAAAATATAAACTTCTCAGTTTTAAACAGCCTGAGAAACAAGGGATGGTGATAAATTACAGATTTATTTGTTTGGGGTCGATTTAACCAAATCCAGAACAAAGAGCCACCATGTATTTTGTGAACTGAGGGACTTAAAGCAAGTGTGAGACAAAAGTAACATGGTAAAGTTTAACTGCAAGAGGAACTTAAGAGCTGCTACTTCCTGTTGTTCGTAAAGAACGTTCACACATTTTTACACCATCTCTATTAAAAAAAATTATTGAAACGTGCAGCCATATTCAGAAAAAAGGAATATGCATTTCAATTAGAAACCTTGGTCAGATTAAAAGTACCATTTGGCTTTTTAGCAGCTACTAAACATACCTTTCATTAAGCCCACATTTCTCTATTAAAATGTTTCTTTTATTGATCTGATATAATATTTTAATCTTAAATGTTGTTTTCAATAGTTTTAAGTAGACAATCATTGTTAGCAGCACTAGTGAAGTGAGTTCCTCCAACGTTTTGGGGATCAGAGTCAGCTGGGGAGAGACTTTGGCTTTCAGTGCAAAAGTAGGGCATATATCTATTTTTACTAGATCTATCTCTATCAGTCTCCTGTAAAATGATTAAATGCTTGTCACGTCACATAGTAGCTCAAGAAATATAGAATGTTGTCTAAAATGCACAATGGCAGCATTAGTATGCTTAGCTGCAGCATTCATGTTTTATCATCTTAGGAAATACTATAAATCCTACCGTTTTGTAATTTCAGTCACTTTGTTTAGGACAATTCATGCAGTATTTGAAATGAATACTCTGATTTGATTGAAAAAGATCTATCTGTGAGTGGCTGGGGGTGTGGTTAAATTACATGCGCTTTGTTAAAGCAAATACAAGGCCAAACTTGTATTCAGAATGGAAGGAGCAGGAGAGCTGGAGTACAGCTCACACTAGGACACGTAACGAGTGTGTGTAAGATTTAAATGCACATGCCACAAATTATGATTTGTTTACATAGATATGTGTGCTCACAACAGTTTTACTGGCTTGCTCAAATATGAAATGTTTTCAGCAAAATTGTGGGAAACGTGAGAGCCAGTTTCTGATATGGGTGACATAGGCAACCACACAGGGCGACATGTTGTGGGAGGTGGCATGAGGGACCCCCCTCCCACCAGACCCCATGTTGTCAAATCCCCCCACCCCCACCCATTCACACTCTTACAAGTGGAGGAGGATCTGAATATCAACCACAATAATTGTCACCACTTTTTTTTTTTATCTCTGTAGCAAAACTGCTGTAATTTTTCATTTTTGATAGATTTTAAATGCCTGGAGGAAACGACTGCTAAATGCTTCCCTCACATCAGATGCAAACTGGATGACAAAAGCTACACATTGTGTTCATTGCTGCTGCACTTTTTTTGTATGTTTACAGACCTATCATGTTTTTACCAGTGAACCAATTCAGGGGCCAGTAACAAAACACATCATCAAACTAACAAACCACAACTCCCCACCCCCCATCTGCAACTTCACACCAAAAAGGCCATTTTAACCATTTTATGAGAAAAAGTGTGGGTGTTTTAACACCAACATCCTGCATGCATTTGACGCCCATGATTAGCAGAACTTGAAATGTCATTCTGTGAGTAATTAATCCATACAATGTGAAATAAGTTAACTTTTCAATAACACATTTTCTAGGTTAATAATAATTATTGTATTTATATATTTGGAGAGCTCTGAGGAGATATTCTTAAAAACTGTCTGTAATACTTTCAAATGTGTGCATCATATTCGTGTTTTTCTATTTGTTAAAGAAGCAATGATGGATTCCTCCAAATACACATTTCAGCCGATTCATCTTAGGTTTACCCATTCAAGAGAAAAATTCTTGTTCAGTTAGTAATTTCTTTGTGTTTTTGAGAATATACTAGCCTTTAAAATGCTTAGACTTCTCAAATATAGATTAAATAATGACTAAAACAGATTGGAGAGAAACAAAATGAGCAGATTTAGTTTTTTTATTGAACAAATGACAATAAAGATTTTATACATCAAATTACATATGTACACATTTCCTTACATGACTTATTTTAATAATCTTTATTAACACATTGTCAAAAAGGTGTGCAGCAAGAGATGACAACAAATCCACTCACTTCTGGTAAAAGCAGTTCAGAGAATCCAGGGGACAAATATATTTTCATATCCTCCATCTTGTTCCGTTGTACACCAAAGAGTGGAATCCAGGTTGTTTTCGTTTGTGACTATCCACAAGATACCTCTTTTATCAAGGTGGGGCTATTCTGGTCTAATCTTATCACCTATGTTACTGTTGGTTAACTTTTTTGCTGTTATTGCAAGTTTGTCACATGGAACACTGAACAATCAATTAAACCCAATCAAGATTCAGCAGAGTCCTAAGCTAGTAAATGTTTCTGCTAATTGCAAATAGCAAACCTTTGATGGATGCAACACTTGAGCGCAAGCTTGAACGTAAATATACAAGGTTTTGGCTTTGGATGAGTGCATTGTTTGTTTTTCTATATAAAATACAATTGATTTTATAAATCTTGATATTATTTAAGACTTAAAACCATGTCACTTAAATGATTGTTTATGTTTACTACAAAAAAAATTGATTTCAATATACAATTCATGAAATATACTCACTGTCAAAATATATTTCTAGACATTTTATTTATTGCTTCATATAAACGTCCTCGCCGCTAAATGTGCGTGGAAGCTCTGCCGTCCATGGAGCTGGACCTGGACAGATATCGACTGGTAGTGCGTCCTTCATCAGCCATTGCGTTCTCCATCTTTGAAAGCAAAGTGCTCTTTAGCTTCTTCTGGAAGTCGTTTCCCATGAAGACGTACAGCAGTGGATTGAGGAAACTGTTTGCTGATGCTAAAATGACACCCACTTGAATTCCAGTGATTAAAATGTTGTGGTCGTGTTGGTGGTGGTTCAGCTCCATAAGGACAAACACGTGGTAGGGCAGCCAGCACACGAAAAACGTAACAATGAGTGCAGTCATTACTTTGAAGGGTTTGGAGGACTTTGCCATCCTGTTGTTTTGAAGTTTGAAGATGAT
>CAEGAF010067022.1:0-18974 GCA_903067075.1 Micropoecilia bifurca | reverse complement strand
TTAACACGTTCAAAAGTGTTACTTTAACACCAGCTGACTTGGACACATATAGACACTTTGGGGTGTTAATTCAACACCGGCATTTTTACTGTGTAGTTGGAGTCCAGTCTTGTGGTAGCACAACAAAAGCGTAGTGGTTTTCTACAGCAAAAGGATTATTTCATTCTATCAAATGTGATGACTTGTACAAAAACAAAATAATAGTAATAAAGAACCTGACATGTTTTCTAAAAGATGCAGAGATTTGTTCACATCTCTTAAAATATGGAGTCAACCATGCAGTACCTTGTCTCAAACAAGACAACATTAGGGATAATGCCACATCTACATGTTGTTGTCGACAGACAGACACAGGGTTTCTGAAAGCGGAAGCTTTGCTCCAAATCGAGACAAACATAGCAGCTGAATTTAACACACCTGAGGGAAGAGGAGAGAAAAATAAAGCAGCATAATGCATAGAGACTCAGGCAAAATAGAAGTTGTTTACATACAGTGGGTAGATATTTCATAACGGCTACATGTGTGCTTTGACAAATATCTCCAATAAAGCCTCAATCCTTTGCAGGAAATGGATTTGGTGCATGGGTGTAACTCAACTTAAAAAACATATTGGCGCCAGGAAACCTCTCACCTGCAGCTTTTATCTTAAATCCTTTTGCAAATATTATAGCAATCTCTGAACAGACCGCAGGAATTTGAGGTCTCTTGATGTCAGCTCTGACAGATTCTTTCCCTCGGTCTCACATTACAAACCATTTACTGTCTACTTACCCTGTATTTAAAGCAATTTTCCCTTCTGATGGAAAGTGTGTGGTGTGCATTAAAGTCAAGTCTGAGTCACACCTCCCAGTCCTCCCTGTTGAAAGGAAAGTCAAAGTTCCCCCCTCTGCATTTAGTTCTAATTGCATGCCAAAAAACCCCTGTATTGCAGAACATATACATTTTTTTTCACCTTGACGGAGATGTTCTTTGTCGTTTCTAGCAAAATACGACTCAAATAGATTGAGAAATGAAAAATATTAAGCATTTTCTAGTTTTACTACAGATCAGCCTGATAAATTGGATCAAGAGATTCTGAAATGCTACATGGATTTTTGTATTTGAGCTGTAAAACATAATAAAGGTTTCTGTAGAGTTGTATCAATGATGAAATATGTCAACTGTAAATTATCTAGTTAAGACCTAAGAAGACTAGAACACGCTCATTTTTATACACGATTCATGTGAGCCATAAATGTAAATCATTTGGACATTATTAGGTTCCAAAAAAGTCTCAAAAGTTGCTCACTAACACTTGCACCAATTTTTCGAGAGAAATATGAACAAAATGCAAAATTTAAAGAGCTAACTCCTGCTTGAACTGAAATGGAGTTATCCAGTCTGACCTCGAGCTCATCCATGTTTTAGGTGCTGGATTTTGGTTGGCTCTCATTTAAAGTTAAACATACCCACACTGCTGATTCTCTTGTCTGTAGCATCCATAGTAATTGGAAAGTGGTGGTGTGAGATGGAGCCTTGCCTGGAGGGGGAGGAATGCAAGACGCTTCCTGACAACTCCGGCTGGATGTGCTATGCCGGAAACAAGATCAAAACCACAAGAGTAAGTTAATCTGTCAAAGCTAAGACAAATTCTACATCGTTCACCTTCACTGCTTTTATACCGGTTTAGGACTTTTTTTTTTATTGTTAAACGTATTATAAGCTCAATAAAGTGAACTTGATTCAATCTTGACGATTTAACTCTAATCTAAAATCCATCCCACTATATAAGCACTATTGTACTGGTTGTATAGATTATTAATATACAGATTATTTATTATTATTTATGTACAGAACCTTATATTTTACATTCTACATTTTATAGTATTTTATATATTTTTATTTTTATTGGTAACTTGATCTGTGTGTGTGTATGCTGCAACTGCACAGTAATTTCCCAGCTGGGATGAATAAAGTACTTCTATTATTCTATTGAATCTGTATGTAATTAGTTTCCTAAATTCGACTAGGAAAGATTGTGGGCTTGTTTTTCATGAATTACCACGTTAGTATGAAGTCGCATGCAGGCGATCAGAGGTTGGCAAACAACCGCTGAGAGGTTCAACAAGTTCAGTTTAATAGCGACCTTTAGTCCATCTGCAATGGTGGCTTTGAATTTTTGCATCTTGTTCTTGACGAGGAAGATGAGTTTGCTGGGCAATTAAGCAGAGTGATTAAACCAGGCAATGATATTTTGCGTGGGCATGTACCAAGTCCTGCAGGAAAATTAAAGCAGCAACTCCATAAAGCTTCAAACTTGATAAAATGAAAAATGGCCTGTACTTGTATAGCAAGAAATATGCACAACTTCTGCTGTAGGACTGACCTATAGCAATGACCTTTTGAGGCTTACCCTCCGTATGGCGGATGACCATGACTGTCTACTGTACGACTGAAAAGTCAGCAGTTTTTCTCATGACTACGAAGGCCACAACACAACAGTTTTAGAGGAAAAATGTTATTTTTATTGTTTTATGTCTGCGAGTGACGGAACCATTCGACACTTTACACGAGTTTCTCTTTTTGAATTTAAATTAATTACCTTTTCTAATATATCCTCATTCCACATGTACCACATTGTCACTGACAACACACATTTATTTTTCATTGTTTGCTTTGTGTATGTATATTTATGACTGAATCTGCATGAGGCCACTGTTTGGATGGCAGAATCATATGGCTGTCGCTAAAGATGTGAAGCAATAATTTTTAACCAGGTTGTTATAAAAAACAAGCCGATGGATTTTGTTCAAGAGCTGAAACTGAAAAAAAAATCTTTAATTGCCGGGTTCTGCAGAACTGCTGCATCTCCCGCCATTAGAGGTAAAGATAGGATGTTTCCTATTGCTTTTGATTGTACGCCTTCTAAATTACTTTACTTCATGTTAAAATAATTTCTGTCATCTGTGATTGGCTGTGTTTCTCTTTTGGGTATTTTACTATAAAATAAGGGCTATCAGAAGTAATCCAGATTTATTAATAGTACTTTTGCTCCACTATTTATTGCTCCGTGTTTGCCAATTGCTAAGAAATAAATGTAAAATAAGCTAGTTGTGAAAACTTAACCATATGTTCAATATTAGGTAAAATTAATAGTGTTTCAAAATAAGGAAATTCACTTCAAATTATATCCATGTTTCAATTAGTGTAATCTTTTATCTATGATATTTCTATTGAAACTTTATACACACAGTTGAATTAAAATAACTTAGCTTGTAGTTCTCTATAATTTAGAACACAGCTAGTTTCTCTGTGTGTGGGTTTAACCTTTTGACCACTTTGATAAGCTTGAACAGCTGGTATAAAACAATCTGGTCCTGCAAACAGGGTAGAGCTTCCTTTTGGGACAGGGTCATAGAAAACATCTGTCTTCATTCAAAAGAAAATAACACTTCTTTGATCTTAGAAACAGGTTTTTACTGGAACATAGTTAACTAGAACCTAGAGAAGGACAATCCCCTAATTTGAATATAGCGTAGAAGGAAAACACGCCCTCCCTTTAAAAGAAGGTAACCCGGAACCCAGCTTCAGATCGTCCCATGGGTTCCCTTGTGACGTGGTCTCTGAGGAAGCATGCATGAAATGGTTCCCCGTAATGTTTCGTCGTGTGTGTGGATGTCTGTCATGTGAGGTAAATATTGCTGGGTTTTTTCATCTCTGTCAGTTTCATTAGTTGTTCGTCTAATAAATGTTATGTTTTGGACTTGGAGAAACTTCTTGTCTTGTCTATATGGTTCAGCTGACACAACGACGACTTCAATGAATCCGGGCAGAAGAGAAAATAAAACGAGTCAAAAGGTTTTTAATTAATCCTCTTCTGTAACATTTAACACAAGCCAAAACTGTCATGGTTTTGGGAGAGGAAGTGACTTTTATTCTTAAAGCCCTAAAAGTTATTGGACTGCAGTCAGCATTAGCAAGGCCCTTAAATTGGAAGAAGGATCAGCCTGTGTCTTTCACTGACAGCCCGTGAGATCCTCCGGCTCAGGGCAGGTGAAATTTTTTGGGGTCCTACCACATGACATTATTGTACCAACCGCCTCAGGATCTTTGAGGAAATTTGAAATGAATGTCTTACTGTGTCCAACCTCTGCAGTGATGGAGGGTTGTGAGAGGCCTTGGTTGTGCATTTGAAAAATCCTGCCACGTTCAAGGACAGAAAGCTTTTATACCTTTCCCATCAGTGGGTCACGAAAGTGTGAAAGCTTGATGGGAAATGACATGAAAGACATATTTTTCTGCACATTTTGACTCTTTACAGATAATGATCGTAAGCATTTTATTAGCCGATGGACAGGTTGTGTGAGGTTTCTCTCTCTTCCTTGTGTACACACACACACACACACACACATATATATATATATATATATATCCTATTCTTCTTTTCACAAAAAGTGCAACCTGAAAATGATGAAATTCAACAGGCGTTCTGGAGTTGAAAAATATTCACAGAAATAATGATGGGGCCGGAGCGCTCACTCGCCTAATAAATGTGCATGTGCTGCAGAGTGGAGCTGAGGGAGACAAACGTACAGCAATGTGAAGCTGGCTGTGGAATAACAAAACAGCAGTTATTGCTTCTGAATTTCACTGCAAATTGACTTGTTAACAACATAGTCTAACCTTCTGTTTCTGCCTTCCATTTTTTTTGTCAGAATACTCAGCCATACACAACATCGACGTATTAACATTTGGTTGGAGAGGATGCAAGGGAATACCTCTGGTTCAAAGGTCAGACTATTTCTACATACTCAAGCACCACTGTAGTAATTTATTTCTCTCATCTAATTGCTCAGCTCTGCAAAGGGCAAACAGACATTTTGTGCTAACCTCTGTGATATTCACACTTTTTTTTTTTTTTCATTTTAGCACTGTCATTGGACCAATTATCACAAGAGACAATGAGCCTATTGTTGCTTCAAGAAATGTGAACACTTTCAAATCAAAGTGTAAAAAGATGTAGAATACATAAAGCACTCGGTTGAGGCTCCTGAAAATACTGATGCTTCAGGCAGCCTAAGAGGAACTTCATCACAACCCTCTAATGAATCTATTTTGATCATTTTTTTTTCCTTCAACTTTGACATGGAGGACGGCTGTCTCTGCATTTGGAATTATATTTTGGGAGTGACTGCTTAGTGAGACGGATGTCTGTGGCAAAATACCAAAACAGGAGAGAAAGAAATCAAAGGACATGGAAGGAACAAGTGCAGAAGTTTGACAGCCCTCAGGATTTTTTTTCTCCCTTTTTTAATATTGTGGAGTGTAAAATATTGTGCATAAAATGTTTGTCTTTTCCAGTGTACATGAAAACTTAATTTGTGCTGTTGGTAAATCTTCCCTCTTCCTCTTACATGCAAAACAGCCAAAGTTTACGAAACTGAGTAGAAGATGTGAAGATGAAACAAATGCATTGTGAAAGAGATGTTTGTGTGTTTTGAGACATTTTACCATTCGTCTGTGGGCTACCTGTACGCCTTTCATCACCTCCTAAATGGCTTTACGAATTGAACTCGCGACCATTTACCCTGGAACTGATGAACCCGACAGAAATGTGCAATCAGTGGGTTGTTTTCAATACTTGAAATGCCTTATTTATGTTAAATGGTTCAATCGATGATTCTGTACATATGAAGCCATTTATTGATATGTGCTGAATTCCATTAAAATTGTTGTTCCTGTAACACATTTTTTCACTTTCACTTAGTAAAATCTGAATACACGAAAAATGATGCGAATATTTAATCTTTTCTTCAGTCTGCAGGGGTATGATTATTTTACTGTCTTTTTCATCTAAAGTTTAACCCTAAACCAGGACAAAAATAACTCTTAAGATCTAGAAATTGCTTAAAATCGACCACGTTTTCACAACTCTGTAAGCAACCCTGAAGGACTGCCACTAACAATGTATTTTTAAATAAAACTAAATAAGCTGTTTTCAAGATGAATCAATTAATCTAAACAACAAATAGAAAAGGTTTGCGGCTCCTTTGCTATACATCCTACTTCACTGTGTTACCTGTACATCTTCCCTTTTCCCTCCGCACTAATTTGAGGTTGCACTAAATATTCAACTAAAAATTAGGACACTCCTTTAAGAAACTGATTCATCATCAGTTCTTTCCAATTTGTTTTATGCAAACATACAGAATATGACTTCATAAGCATGTTTATATAATTAGTCCTGCAACAGACATTAGCATAAATCATTGTTTGCTGCAACTATAAGTGAAACACCAAATGTAATACAGCCAAAAACATCAACCAAGTAGGGCAGAGTGTTTGTTGTTCTAGTGATAATGTTGATTTTAACCACGAAATAACACGTTTTCCCTTTTTGGGGAGGTTTGTTATGGTTTGTTTATGATTAAATATGTTGAATAAAATACACCACCATTCATTCAACTACACAAAATGATTGTAGTGGTGGCAGCATATTGTACATTGAGAAATATATTATTTTAGTTACCTTTTATGTTTTTTAGCCAAATTAAAGAGTCATATAAAGAGAAAACTATTGCCTCACTTCAGGTTGGATATTTTATTTTATTCCATTAAATATTTTTATGAAAAAAATTTACATTTTCAGGGTATTTGGAAGCTCATTTTATAGGTTTCCCCAGAAACAAATTTTTGAAGAGTTGCCAACGGGCAAAATTGGATTCATTCATCAAAATAAGAAAGTAGCAAAAAAATTTTCTCACATTGTAAATATTTTAACTTTAGTGACAGAAATCCTCTGAAATTTCTAATTTGAAGTATTCCAACACTTTTCTTACTATGTCTAACATAGCACTGTGATTAAACCACAATGAATGTCCAACTCATAGTGGATTGTTTCACCCACCACCTCTTTGAAACTTCAAATTAATGGTCAAAAGGACAAATGCTGGGATAAATTTAGGATTAATGCTGTGAAGTGGAGTCCAGTTAACTTGGAAACAGACAGTTTTCCATTTTTATGATAAGCCACACAGCTCCTTGCAATTACTCCATAAAAAGGAGGCATATTGAAGAACATCAAATCTTTCAATCCAGCCCGAGTCAGACACTAATCAAGCATTCTTCCCAAAATGCAGAATTATTGCTTTTAGTTATCAACAGCTAAAAAAAAGAAAACTCATTAACCCATGGCGCTTGCATGTTTGAGCCAGAAACACATTCATTAATTGGTGTCTCTCTGCACATTTCAAAAGACTTTTATAAATATAACACACACAGATGAATGGGTATCAGAACTAGCTGTTGTAAGGGCAGAACACAGCAGGATACTGACCAAGCCTTTCAAAGCCAAAGCCCCTCAGGAATTATTCCCAGAGGAACTGCCGGTGTCATGTGTGGTGTCATCTATTCATGGAAATCAGATGTCTTTTTGAAGAATTCACCAAAGTAAAATAACTTGACAATAATGACTTTAGAGTTAACTCCCTTTTTTTAACCTAAAAATAATTTTGCAACTGTCAAGTTAAAGCATGGTATGCCAGCCACAACAGTTTTAAGTCACAAGAGCTGCATGAACCTCGGATCGCTTGTAGACAATAGAAGTACTGGCTCTTGCAAAACCCATTCACATGTCTTGAAATTTGCATCATTTATGTCATACCATAACCTCAAACATCAGTGTATATCTGACATTTAGCATGAATTATAAATGTTACTAGCCCCATTTTACTGCTATGTATGCAATATTAATCTAAAGTTCTCCATAAACAAAAAAAAATGTGGGTGATCCAGAAATTTGGAAAGATTCTCTGCTTGATTATTTGATAAATATTTATTTCAGTAAGTTTTTCTACATATCAGCGTTTTTACTTTTAAACTTGCCTTTGTCAGTATAAGTCCAGCAAATCAGGGCAGTGAAATCTACCAGTGACTACAGCAGTTCATGTCAGTGCTGTGGGATACACCTTCTCTGAGTCAATAGATTGCAAAACCAGGTTTTGCAGCAATCAGAACTGTACCTCCTTTGTACAGATTTGCTGAAAATAGCTACAGCTCAGTTGGACTGAATGAAGACTGTGTTTTCACAGATTCTCAATTTGACTGGATTTTATTTAGAGTTAGCAGAGTAAATGCACACCATGAGCTTTAGATCATTATTTGTAAAGTCATGCATCCTATTTCTTCTGCATCATAAATATTTATATGACTTTACCTTGATCATAATCCCAATTAATTAACAGTTGTAGTGTAACTAAATTTTCAAGTTCAACAGAAATGAATATTTCTCGAATATTGCTCCATGTTCAAGTTTGTTTACTGATATTCTGTAACAAACTCTTAGAGGGCTTCACAGAAAAGCTTTAGGACATTGTTTGCAGACTAGGTATCTTCTAAAGGCAAATGGTTAGGATGGATTTTATTTTACCCAGGTTGGAATAAACAAGAGTGAATATAAAAAATTGTCATTTTTTTTATCCCTTCATGCAATAGTTGCACGGAGGTTTCAAGGTTGCAACAGGACAGTTGCATTAGCACTGCACTGCATTTTAAACATTTAGTCTTCTAACAAAGAATGTCAATTTTGTTCAGATAAAACATATATCATATTGTGGTATTTTACAAATATCTTCAGCCAGCAACTTAAAACTCTTTTTCAACTTGCAATCTCGACACTCTTATGATATGTTATCATGTCTTTGCAGTTATCCATCGAAGGATGAAGCTTAGTGGGGATTCTCATAATCTCGCAGATATCTATTTTGTCTAAAAAGATGAAACATTCACCAAGGGAGCTTGGAAAAAATAGATTAAATGTTCTCTCAGCTGCACAGGCCAGAGCAGTGACCAACGCCTTCGAAAGAAATATTGCAGTCATGTTTTTTTTTTTTTTTTTGTTCTGGCCTCGGGCAAACAACATACATTTGCAGCTTTAAAATAATATCTTTGGAAGAAAAAAATAAAAAATATCACTGCTGTGTAACAGGTAGAAAGTAACGATTTGACTTTTATGACCTAATCAAAAACATGAACCCGGAATAAATTTCAGCTGTGAAGTAATACCCACACAGGAACACAGGAGCTCTGTGAGACACATGGCTGCTACCAACAAAGCCGTTTTAATTGATGCTACCTTTGGCAGGCAAAGCGTAAACTGCATGCTGCCGAGGCTTTTTAATGAGAAGAGAAAAAACTTGTTTGGCTTTAATGAGAGTGATATTTTACTGTAAATCCAGGTGTGGGTGTATTAGCAATCAATACGCATCTGAATGGCATTTATTCAAAATTCATTCCCCCTGCAGTTCTTCTTGTCCTGTCCATGGCTTGCTGTCTGTTGGCTCTGAAAGCAGCGTGGCGAGGCAGGTGCCACATTACAGCACGCCGTCCATCATCAGCTGTCCTCACATTCTCAGACTTCTCACAAAGGCAGCTGCGGTGGCTGTGCAACCTCTGTGTGAATTAATTACCATGCATGTTAGGTTTCGCTTTATTTTCCTCCAGGCTGCCAGGCTTTTAACAAGAATCTGAAAGGTCTTCTTTCCAACATGGGATTCCTAAACGCCTATAATGTGTGCAAGATGCAAGCACCAGGCATCCCTTTTTCTGTCGGTCTCCAGAGTGGCTCTCTGTGCCGCTGCTGTGGGGCTCTGATGTTTCACATCGCACCACAGAGAAGAGAGATTTAAGACACAAGTGACGGTGATGTGCCCTGACTTTCTTTTTATGACGCACCGGGGACGTCCAGGGATTCGAGGATCCCACGGGACACTTTTCACTCAACACACCCAAGCTATCTGGTCATGCACCAAATATCTGCTGTTGGAAGTCTTCTTCTTCTTTCTTTTTCCTATTATTTTCACATAAATCAACTTGGAGCGATGGGATAAGACGATAAGGTGTTAAGGGTGAAATGGTGTCCGCTGAGACCCAAATCCCCAAACGCACAGAAAATAATGTGCATGAGCAAAGATCAATGCTGAGGATGTCTTTCTCGCAGCGCCATTAAAGTCAACTGCAGGACCGAATAAATACACAAAGACTTGCACAAAAACACATTTAACGGTGTAAAAGCTATCAACTGCTTTTTTTGTGGTTGTTTTCTGTGGCATCAAGCAGTGACCAAGATTACGCAGTCTAATCACATCCTGTAACCGAGAACTGTCTCCACTTCCCCCTGCAGGACTCTCGGATTTCAAAGTCAAGGTAGCGCAGACCAAACTGGATTCTAATTAAAGTTGACATCAGGTGCCTCGTGCTTCTTCCCCCCCCCTCCTCCTCAGGCTTTCATCTAAATGATTCATGCAGAGAATACCAGGCCTTTCATGCCGTTAGGTCCCCGCAAAGGAATAACAACTTGATCACAAGATGGCAAACTTAGATAGATTTACAATGACACCCGGCACAGTGTCTGTTGCCCTGGCTTAGATCAAGTTATGTCAACCCAAAACAGGAACACTCTGCTGGCATTTTACATATTGTGGAAAAGGTGGGTTTGTTTATTTATTTATTTTTAACAAACACCCGCCCTGGCATATCGCAGAGTAAATTAAATCAGAGGACTAAAAACGAGTCTTCTAATAGAATCGCGTTGCATCAAAGCTATAAAAAGCCTTTTCTACTGCTGTGAAAAAAAAACCCTTGTGTATTTTTTGTTTTTGCTCTTTGTGTTTCAGCTAAATGCTTCATATTATCAAGCAACTTTTAATTTCAGATAACCTGATCCAACATAACATGGAACAGTTTCAAATAATAATCTAATTTATGACATGGGGGGAAGAAAGCCACAGCCACCAACTTGGCCCAATTAAATGCAATCGACCACATGCTGTATGTTGAGCGGCTGAGTTCAGCTTTGCAAGCAAAGCCCCGGGCCTGATTACTGCCAAACCTGTAGAATCAAGGACTCCATTAAGTGCAACCCTGAAGTTTAAGTCTGACAGCTTAAATTTCAGGTCTGACATTCATTTCAAAGACTTTGAGATTGTAATGAAGAACAAGAGCCTACAAACGGAGAAAACATAAAACAGTGTTGAACCTTTCCAGCAGCGACATACATAATGAAATTACCAGATGGTGGCCATGACGGCTTATCCAGGAGGTCGCAACATAACCCAAGACAAGATCTAAAGTAACCGTGGGCCTAACTTTCCTCAGTTAACGTCAACAATCATCATTCAACAATAAGAGTAAAAAATAGCGTCCATGAGAGACTTCCAAGGTCAGAAAAGCTACACACCAAAACTATAATTTACTATAAAGTGTCTTGATGATCCCCAAAACGTTTGGGAAAATACTGTGTGGACTGGGAAGAAAGATATATCTGGCTTAAAAGTGGGACAGCAATATAAAAAAATAACATTTTACCTTGAGGCAAATCTGGTGATGGTACCTTCTTTGTTTCGATATGCTTTGATGCTATTGACACAATTTATTTAACAATTTTATTCTGTTTCAAAATAAGTCCCAGGTGACCTTGAGCCCAAGCTCACTTTGAGCATTTATTCAAAACATAATCACCAGGTCTATTAATGACTAGGGCAGAACGACAGGAAGTGATGCGTGGTGTAAAGATCAGGAAGTCTCCCCACACAATTCTTTCTAAACAAAAAAACAAAAATGTCAAATGACGTCAGTGTTGCAATCCTGTTATTGGGAAAGCAAATGCCTCAAATTTAAATCACAAATCTCACCCTCTTCCTCTTCTTGTTTTAAATTATTTCTGGGTCTTGCTACACTTTTCGTAACTACAGTTGTCCGGTTGCATAAACCAGGCAGTGATCATCACTGCATCACTGCCTTGATCCACAAAACTGACATGCATAAACCAGGCCTGTAACTAATACGTCAAAGATGGAACAGAAGTGTGCTGACTTAGATTGAAAAAAAATATCTTAATCCCACCTCTAACTGTTTTCTAAAACACATAAAAGACTTCCTGCTAGTTAATGTTAGCATTTGATGACAGAGGCACAATAATTTAGGGGGAACTTACATTTTCAAGTAGGGTTAGGTTGTTTGAGATAGTGTTTTATCCCTTAGTAATTACTATCATTTTCAATCATCTTTTGAGATTTAAATATGTATTTACAGAAATTACTCAAAACCTCGTCAGTTTGACGATCGGAAACGTTTACGTGTGATAACCAAGTGAAAACAGTGAAAACATCTTTGAGGTGGGAAAAGCTCTACGAAGACGTTCAGTTTGCAGGTGTGGCGACTTGAATAAGTTGCAGCCTGCCGAGAACCTGATGTGATTGTTTAGAGATTAATGTGACAAGCTGTGCCTCGATCACGTGTCGCAGGTTTGTGGAAGAAAAATGAGCTCAAGCACTCAATGTCACTCTGGGTGAAAGCGCCGCCTAAATGCCTACGGAAACGCAAAATTGAATCCTTCTATAAAATTGTCGAGGATACAGGTATGCTAAATAATTGCTGAATGGAGAGATGAATACTTGGAGGCTTCCCCTCCCCTTTTAAATAGGAAGAGGATTTATCTCTGTGTACGAGAAAGAGAGAGAGAGGCTTTGAATTAAAGATGAGCTCCCTGTGCCTTTTGTTGGGCTATTGTGAATAACACGGCACATAGTACACAGTTAGTTCAGGTTTGCAAAAATAGGCTGGTAAAGTGGTTTAGCTTTGTAGAACCTGAACAGACTAAGTGTGACACACATGAGCCTCCAGGCTGAGTTTGAGAGCTGTGTGTTCTTATTAATGGAGTTGATTTGGGCTGGTTGTTGGGAATAATCTGTGGTGGACCTGAAAATTAAAATTGTTGTGCCCTCAGAGGAGACTTGTACGCCATTAACACGTCTTTGTGTGTAGCATAAAACCACCTTCGTTTTCCTCTCACTCCATTCTGTGTGCAGTGGCAGAGAATAACAGAATGTGTCATCAGCTGAGACGAAGGACGTGAAATGAGCAGCGAGCGACTCATGTCCAATCTCTCCCTGTGACCGTTGCGTCTTGCTCCAGGTTATTTTCTGTCCCCACCTCTCGTCCCTCACACTTAAACTTGAGCCTGATGGGTACTGACAGTAAATCGCAATTACCCATACGAGACACTTTAAAAATAGTTCAAGAAATTAGAATGCAGTGAATTAAACACACAAAGTGCTGCATCATACTTCAAAAGCTGCTCTGGCTTTATTGTTCCAGATACTTGTTTTCATTTGTGTGCTTGTTTGTTCTGAAAATATAAAACATGTTGCTGAGTCAAAACAGTGGCTGATGAAGAAAGTCTTTGCTCGGAACCTCAGTATACATTCAAAACATGACCAAAAACACCACGGATTCAACTATTTTTGTACTCTGACTAACAATAGTGTTCATATTTTCTATTACAACTATAAAATTATGTGTATTTTACTACTATTTTCTGCGACAGATCAACATAATGAATTATTATCGAGTAGGTTGGAAATCATATTTGGTGTCTGAAATATTTTAGATAGACATTTTTAAAATAGTGTTAATTTTACTATAGAAATTTTTAAAATAGTGTTAATTTTACTATTTAAAAAATTTCTATCTAAAATATTTCAGAAACCAAATACAGTATAATTTCCAACATACTCGATAATAATTCATTATGTTGATCTGTCGCAGAAAATAGCCTTTCTTTGATAATTAGTTCCCAAACTTTCTGATCCATGAATTAAAAATCAAAGTGACTTATCAGTCTGACTTTTTGTTGCGCATACAAGCATTTTTAACAAACGTCATCAGGAAGAGAAAGGGACACACCGGAGTGAAAGGTTATGAAGAAGTTTGATGTACCGTTATGTTATGAAGCAATATGCCAAGCACAAAGAATCTCATGGAAACTTTTTGGACTCAACATCTAAAAATGGAAAGAGCATGGTGGTTCAGCAGCAAATCCTCAAAGACATGATCATCCACCTAAACTGACAGGCTGGTCAAAAGGAGCATTACACAGGGAAGCAGCTAAGACATTCATAGTAACTCTTAATGAGCTTAGAGATCCACAGCTCAGCTCAGGACGTCTATTAGTCCTGCAAGCCACAAATGTGACCTTTACAGAAGAGTGGCTCAAAAAAAAACTATTGTTGAAAGAAAGCCATTAGAAATCCTGTTAAATGTTAGCCACAAGTCATGTAGGGAAAACTGTAAACATGTGGAGGAAGATACTCACAGCATTTTGGTCTATAAGCCAAAAATAAGTCGAAAAGCACACAATGCCCATGAAATGTGCTGGTGGCAGCATCATGATGTGGGGATGCATTTCCTTAGCAGAAACAGATAGCTGATGCAAAATGAAATAAAGCAGAGGAGATCCTGTTTAGGGTGGATGCTTACCTTCCACAGGACCAAAAACAAAGTAATGATTCAGATCAAACCAAATCTGTGTTTCAGAATGGCTTAAAGTCTCAGGCACTGAGCTACTTTACAATAAAACATTTTCAGAGATGGTTAGTCTCTAGATGTGCAAACCTGACAGAGACATATTCCAAATTACTTGCAGTTACAATTTCAAAGGTGAGATGCAAAACATTGGCTCCAGAGGACTGAAAACAATTTCATGCCACACTTTTCAGATTTTTAAACATCTAAACTAGGTGTTAATTTTTTTCCACCTCATGAAATTCTTCACTATTTTCTGTTGATTCATCCCATAAAATGCCAATAAAATAAAAGTTTGCTACTGTAAAGAGACTAAATGAAATGAAAAGCATAAATTATTAGAACTGTTTTAAGATTTCAGCTTAAAGTTAGGTTAGCTGATAGAGAATAATAAAAAAACGTCCATGATTCAACATACTGAAAACAATTTACATCTTGGATTTTTATTTATTTTTTTACATTATTGATAAACTATAATTGTGAATTGTATATATAGAGAACACAATTGCTGGTTAAGAGGTGGATTTAAACTAAAATTTCATCCACAAAGCAGAGTATAGCTTTAGCTAAGACCCAGTTACACCAGGAAAAAAACAGAAACAACAAAAAATGAGAATCTGAGAGAGAACAAAGAAGCATTTATACTGATGGAGGCAGACAACCGACACGGTGCAGGTGGTGTGAACAGCAAACCAGGACCAGGTGGGAGGAAAAGAGCAGAATGTAAGACTAACTGAAGCAAGCCCAAGAACACACATGCAAATATGAGTGTAGATAATGAAACATAAGCAATAACCTTAAGCCGATACGATTTTAACAAAACCACACACAAAATCACAAACACTGTACCAGTTTTCTCTCACTGTATGTGTTCAAATTAGTCCAGCAGCAAAATCTCTGTAATTCTGTCCTGTTTTTCCATGTTAACTGCTTAAAGTTTAGATCTTGCAGTATTTGATTAAATATGTGTATTGAGATTCAAGTCTCTGTGAAGGGTCAGAGTTGTTGTCATTACTTTAACCAAGACATAAAGTCACCTGGAAACTTCTGCAATGAAAATATCAACTTAAACATTCCTCATAAAATAAATAAGTCGACATTTCTGCTTCAGATACGTCATTTTTCCCCCTCAACAGTCAGTTTTCCAGGTTGGAGAGTTACATTGTAGCACAGCAATGATTTATGGTAGCTCTCAAAACTGCTAAACGCAGTAAATCATGTTGTTGTACAATACATTTAAAAAGTGAATTTCAATCCTATATTTGGTGTGAAAAAAAATCAATTGAGCAATGTTTGTGTGAATGCAAAAAGCCTGAAAGGAAGTAACTTTCATCTCTCAGTGATTTATTTAAATAAAATTACAATTAGGTTTTTTTTTATAGATATAAAGCCATTTCCTATGTAATAGTAAAAGTGTTAGCATTGAGAAGAATTCAACATACAAATATGTACAAAAAAATAAGTGAAATTTGCACCACAGACTCAAACAGCTAGTCTTTCCCTCCTACACCGAAGTTTGCATTGATGCGTTTATTCATAATGGCCAAGCTACCCGATGAATCCTGTAAGCTGAACTGCATTCGCAGCTGTGGATAATCCACAATAAACTATACGTTTTTAATTTGACACAGGATACTTCAGAGACCGCAGACACCATCCTACCTATCATCCAGAAACTCATCTCAAATGAGCTGATAGAAATTACTTGTGAATCTTGTTTGTATTATGAAAATGAAGGGACTCATAACTCTCAAATGGTGAATAACTATTTCCATCTCCTTTTGTGGATGTTTAATCCCTTTTTCTTCAGCTACCATTGCAAATATAATGTGGTCTATTATTGTCAGTATTCGAACCTCATCTAATAGCTTTCTTCCATTTTCCAGCCAAAAAAGCAGGTTTTATAATACCTATAAATTTAATTACCTTGTTTTGGCTGCTGTCATCTTCATATCATGGGATGTAATTTTTAAAGCAAAGGATCCTGGCAGGTGCTCACAGGGTTTCTACCTAATTTGTAAAGAAGCGCAGACATAAGACTCTGAGAGACTTTAGGGTTATATCACAGATAAAAGGTAATCAAAACACTGCAAGTTCCCTAAACTTTGTGTGAGACCCTGCATGGGTGTTTGGATCACAAACATATCTAAAAAAATAAAATAAAATGAAATGCCTAATGAATGTCACACAACTCCTTTAAAAAATGATAAAGTGTGTGAACGCTCTTGGTATTTTGGGGATAGAAACACAAATCTGAGGATGTGTGATGTCAGCACTGACATAATCCCTTCTGGGTGCAAAATATTATTTTATTACTTCAAGCTTTTATTGCTAAAAGGGAGTTCTTGATAATAAGAACATGTTCACACAAACAACATGTAACTCAATAAAAGTAACAATATATTATTCTAAGAACAGACATGACAGTGTAATACATATATATATACATACAAGAATAAAAAAATATAAAAAATAAATGTGTCCAAAAGTAAACACAAAGGAAAATGTGGAAATATTCATCTGATAAAAACAAATACAGAATCTAATCTCATATTTAGATTCTGTAAAGTTTTTAGCTCGACGAGTTTCTGTCGTTTCCAGAGTTCAGTTGGCAAGATCTGGTTTAAAACCTTTAAAAACACAAGTGGAATCACTGGATCCTTAGGTCCATTTAGCTTTGCATTTCAGAGGAATGTTAATCCGACATGGAAAATAGTTCAATGAACATGATTGGGTAAAAGACATCGCTTGATCTGTTGGAACTAAAGGAAGATCATGTAGCACTTTATTTACTTCCAATACCCACAACAATTGGAAAATATGAGTAAAAAAAAAGTGTGGAATAAATTGTTCATATGCCTCATGAAATTATGTCTAACACAACTATTGGTACTTCTGATGTCAATAATTTGGACAGTTTATTTATAATTTTCATGGTTTTCCAAGAACTCTGACAAGGTTGCAAGAGCTTTTGAAAGAGAAGCAAGCTCAGCGAATTATAGATCCTCCACTGTAACTAACAGTAGGAATGAAGGACTTTTTGATATATCTGTGCCACATCTCTGACAAAAATCTATTTCCAAGTCTGGTTTTATAAAACAGCCTGTTCTGATGGAGACAGTGCCGTAGCTTTGATGAGGAGATAAATACCTAAATGTATGAAGAATGAGAACTGCAGCAAAGTGGGATCTCACTCTTTATTGTAGTTTTCTCAGAAAAAAGCATGAAACCTCATCTAGCCTTATTTGGTACAGCTCTTAATTGTTGCTTTAGCCTTAAATATTAGTAAATCTTATAAGGTATCACATAAATTTGCCTTACCTGAATGGCATGTTGTTTTGTTTTCCCTGTTTTAAAGATTAGCTGTGAGAAAAGGGTTTCTGTATGACATCCTTGACACTCCTCAGAGTAAAAAAAAGCCTCATGAATTACTAACACTTACAGTCTCAGCAACCTAAACCAAAACCTGAATTACAAAAAAAGAAATAACAGAAGAAATATACAGGTGGGTAAATACATTTTTGCAGCACTGTATGTGGACCTTGCTGCAATATTACAACCTGAATGTATTAAGATGAAGTCCTTTGTTGTCTCCTCTAAGCAACAACATCCAAACTATATTTATTTCTTAGTCACTCACTTACTTGCCAGCCTTCATGGAAGGACATTTTGTCAAAGGACCAATGTCTGACTTTATTTAAAGGAGTTCAAACATATTATAACCCTTCTGCATCAGCAGCGCCTGCAGCTTCAGCCGAGTTTAGCCACTATGGGACATTTGACAGAAACTCTCCAGTGCAAAGGCATATTTCTCTCAGTCACATTCATGTCTTATGGTAGGCAGAAATACTTAGTTGTTGACCTAAAATGACATCATTTATCTTATCATCATTCCCTGTAAAAATTGAATAGTAATAATGATTTGAATGTTTACAAACCAAACCCTGCATGAATCCCTGAATCCTAAGATGGTTCAGTAAAGAATCTTGTCTCGAGGAAAACAATTATAATGCATACCTGTGTGATGTTGAGCAAGCTGCTTTGAATTCAGGTACCTTCAGCCAGAACAGCATGTGGCCTTCACACAAGCCAGATGTCTAAAATGAATTGGTGTGCAGCTGCTGAAGCTGTGCTAAATACAGTGGGGAGAACAAGTATTTGATGCAGTGTTGATTTTTCAGGTTTTCCCACTTGCAAAGCTTGAGGATTGACTGTAATTTTTATCATAGGTTCTCTTCAACTGTGAGTGATGGAATCTAAAACAAAAATCCAGAAAAATACAATGTATGATTTTTAAATAATTAATTTCCATTTTATTGTGTGAAATAAGCATTTGATCATCTATCAACAAGTAAGAATTTTGGCTCTCACAGACATGTTAGTTCTTCTTTAAGAAGCCATCCTGTTCTCCACTCATTACCTGTATTAACTGCACCTGTTTGAACTTGTTACCTGTATAAAAGACACCTATCCACACACTCAATCAATCAGCATCTCCACAAGCCCAAGACCAGAGAGCTGTGTAAAGACATCAGGGATAAAATTGTAGACCTGCATAAGGCTGGGATGGGCTACAGGACAATAGGCAAGCAGCTTGGTGAGAAGGCAACAACAGTTGGTGCAATTATTAGAAA
>CAEGAF010067014.1:0-40291 GCA_903067075.1 Micropoecilia bifurca | reverse complement strand
TGGATATCAGAGCAGATAACCTGACTTAATAACCAGCTAATTGTTTTCTATACTTGTTTTACTTCTTAAATAATGTGATGGTTAAAGAGGTATAATGTTTTCCTTCAACAAGAATTTGAAAACTACTGCTACACATTGGGAGAATATTTTTCTTCTTTTTCTGTTGAGATCTTTGTATTAAAATCCAAAACAACAAAGACATGGGATTGACACATAATTTTAACTGTACTTAGTGTTATTTTAACACTAGTTTTTCTTTTAAAATAAACACAATTAAATAATTTAAAATATATTTGTTTTTAAATGTGATGTGTGAAACTAAACTAACTTTTAATCAGTGTCATACATTAAAGATGTAATATCAGTCCTGGACTATTAGTGACTATCCAGATCCTCAAAATGTTCTGGTTCAGCAGGTATAAAGGTAGATGGTGACTAGTGCTTCACTTCACATCAGTTTAATTCTCTGCGAACATAGTCTTTAATATGCAAACCTTAACGACTGGCTGACTGGACATGTAAATAAACATTATAAATCTTGTTTGGGGCACAACTGACTGATGTGCCCCCACGAGGTGCTTGTGATGCCCCCGTAGCTTTTGTCACTCTGGGCAGGGAGCCGCATCATCCGTGTCAAAAACTGTTACTGAGTGTGGCCGGTATGCATGTAAGTCAAGAAGGATCTTTTTTGACATGGTTCAGCCATGCCGCAGCTCCTCTTTGCTGCCCCTATCATGATCTTTTGTGTCAGTCGACCACAAACATACCCGAGTCAGTTACACGGAGTAAAGTCCGCATTACCCCAGATGGGAGAACACAATGAGGGCAGTCAGCTGTGGCTCCAGCTTGTAAGTTTACTCTGAAGGTAATATGGAGCGTGAAAGTAAAAGTCTGACTTTGATGTTGCTAGAACACACAAATGACTTTCAAAATCTTCTTAGATGTAACATGATTTACTTTTACAAAATTATCATTTGGATACATATTATTTTTATTGACTGGTTTGGAATGATTGACTACATTGGGACTGATGAATAAAAATAGTCCTTTCACTATGGTTGTGCAAGTATAAGTAATAGAGATGCAAATCTATAGCATATGTTGAACTTAGTACAAGACATCTAAGAGGCAAGTAACTATAAAATATTAAATATTATAGATCAGAGCTTCCCTAAGTTTGGACTTTGTGTGAGTGAGCAGTCACTGTAAGAAAAGGTTCTACTATTTCAAGCAAATTCCAAAATGATTTTCATAATAATTTTTAAACTGTTTTCAGAAACTTTTATCAAACCTATAAGTGCCAGTCTCCCTGTCTATTCCACACAGATTGCAAATTGTATTAACAGATTCCTAAAAGTCTGTCAGTGTCTCAAAATCTATCATGTTTCATTGGAGACAGAAGTGACAGGGATCAAAAGGTGTAAACGATGCAACTTTGTTGCATTATATTTAGATATATGCTTAACTAAAACATTGAGTCCTCTTTATAAATAGCTTCCACACTGACAAGAATCCCGGTTAGGCCTATGTGATTGTGCTCATTCATGGTGCTTTCACTGATTGGAAAAACATAAATATTTTGTCTCTGGCTGTCCGGTCACCTTTCAGGTCGAGTCAAGTTGAAAATCAGCTGATCTGGTCCCCATGTGATTTCCCTCTATGTGCCTATCAAACAGAGCCCACTTCTTGGCTTTCTTTTAAATCACATCACAAGAGAGAAGATTAGAACAGAGGTTTTGTGAGGTCATATATGCTGAACAGGATTTAAGGTTTGATGGACTGTGGGAAACAGCAATGAAAGTGACAGATTATACAAAACAGATGAGCGGAGCCACAGTGGCATCATCCTTCCCTCTTTATGTGCAGCCATTTGGCAGCAGCAGTTCTGGTCTGCAAAAACAAATGTTACGTTTGACTGTTGAATGGCGTGGAGAGCTAATTAAGAAATGCATCCTCTCTCGACCATCCCCTGCTTTATGTTTTATTCCTGTCTAACTAAGTTCAGTTTAAATCCGCATGGTGGAGGCTTTGTAAACAACTGCAAAATAACGTTTGATGGATTTTGGTGCAGTTTATTGTTAAGTGTCAGACCAAAATAATATGGCAAATGGCATACTCTTTGTAAATTATCAACGCAAAACTGCACTAAACGGAGGTGCCTCAAAATATTACTCTAAAATCCATTATAGTAAAAGAAAAAAACAAGCACTACTACTGCCTTTTAAGAACTTCACTTTGTGCTTTTTCCTCATTCCAGAAGTGGGACACTATGGGTATGCCACAATGGCCCCGGCTGTATTGCTTAATTGGGCCGAGACCCAGCTGCTAGCCCTTAGCCATGCCTGCTCAACCAGGCTGTGCAACCACTACCTCCATTTGGCCCTGGATAACTTCTACTTATCACATGTTAGAGCTTGCTAATTTATTGATGCTAAACTGCTCAAGCAAATATAGATGTAGAGCTTTTGGACAAACCTCTCTTGCAAAAACCACTTTTTGGAAGCAAAGTATTTTGTATCAGAGGCAAAATAACTATACAAAATGACATTTTTTAAATTATTTAATTTTTTAAAGAAAATAACTACTCAGATTAGACTTCTATGTAATATTGCCCAACTTGTTAAACTGGGATTTAACTTTGGCTCACCAAGTTTTCAGAAGTTCAGCTAAATTTTGCTAGCCACACCTGGGGAATCAAGAGTTTCCTTAAATTACCCTGTCTGACAGCATAGGATAGGCTACAAAGATCTCACAAACAACACATGACTTCCCAAATATGTAGAAATTCAAGAAAAGATCAAGAACCAAATACTTGAAATCTATGGGCCTTGAAAGGGTCATAGAGCCATTTCTATAGCTTTGAGACTCCAGTGAGAGCCACAGATAGAGAAAACATGAAAAAATGGCAAGCCTTCACAGGCTAGTGAACCAAGACAAGTTCTTTCTTGATCTTTTTACCTTTATTTACTATCCAAATATGCTTGATGATCTGAGAAATTGCCAAATAGCCAGAATCTGAGTTGGGTCAACTACAGTCTAGACTTGAAATATTTTAAGATAAACCGGCATTTGATGTTTATAGCTGCAAAATTACAGCCTTGGTATGAATGATGTGGAGAGAAAACAGTCCTAACTTGCAGAGAATTAATACAATGTCACCACTCAGTGGCATAAATCCCCAGATTGACCACCTCCTACTGTGCTCTCTGCGGAGCTTTTTATGGCCAGCATGACTTGGCTGCACACAGACAATCTGAGGTCACTCCTCATTTAGAGCAACACATAAATGTCCGTGTTTAATTTTAATTTTGAGCCAAGGCAGGGTATTTCTTTTAGCAATGTTGTACGTTTTAACTGTCTATCTGAGACGACCACAGATGAATGCACAAACAGCAGTGTCGTTTTTTAAGGAGTTCAAATGGAAGTAAAGAAGTAATATTTTATTTAATCATAAGGAGCCAGGGTGTTAATAATTAATCGGGAGCTTGACTACATTCTGGGCCGCGGATACATGTTTAATCTACCATCCGCAGCTATCAGCCTCAACTTCTCTTCCTTTTTTTGCTCATCTTGAACAAACTGGGAGGTAGTTACATCGCTGCAGGGTATTTACACATGCCACGGTCTAACACAATCTTTTCAAAAGTGCACATGAAGCATGTTTATTATATGAGAGAATATATAAAAGCAACTTTGCTTCTTTAACCATCTTCACGCTACTTCTCTGTAGCATTTGAAAATCATCTTGTACCTAGAATCTTTAAAGAGCATAGCATGAAAGCCTCGAAACCTTTTGACATTATCATTGCCTTCAGTCTCTTGACAATTCTCCTTGGTGTGCATCACAGCTTCAAGACACAACTCCTAATACTCCTCAGAGGAATTTGCAGTGAGCTCATGAATAAAGATGTCAGGGCTGACAGTGCTGTGACTGGGAATGAGCAGCTTACAGAGTAAATGCATTAAACTGGTATAGAAGACCCAGTTCGTAGACTTCCACTGCTATAGGGAAATAAAAGATTCATGCCACCCTGGAGAGCAATAGACCCATTGATTTAAAAGCGTCTGTAAGTCGAAGTCGATGGATAGAAAGTGCGTTTGATGCCTCTGCTTCCTCACGGTATTTTGATCTATCTGTCCTAATGCAAATAAGCCATAATCCTTCGTATTTAAACCTTTCATGTTCCACACTGTATGCATCTAGTTTCAGCCCCAGTTTAGACAGTTTGGCAG
Source organism: Micropoecilia bifurca (assembly GCA_903067075.1). Classification (NCBI taxonomy): domain Eukaryota; kingdom Metazoa; phylum Chordata; class Actinopteri; order Cyprinodontiformes; family Poeciliidae; genus Micropoecilia; species Micropoecilia bifurca. The sequence goes on along the minus strand of CAEGAF010067014.1, from coordinate 36,058 downwards.
TCTCATTGGGTCCTTTGTTTAATGCGTGGGATTTACTGGCTTTTAGCATTCAATATGACTTAAGTTGCAACCTTAAACCTTAGTGTTTATGCTTGGTTGTTTTCCTGTGTGTTTAATGAAATGGGAAGTCTTAAAAAATGAAGTTTGGAATCTGGGTGCCATCAAGAGCAACAAAGCTTTGACCTTTTTTTTCCCTGAACAGACAACATGTTAAGCTGCTTATATGCATGCTGCTTAGAAAAGAAAAGTAATGGAACAATGGAAAGTGCAGAAGCTCTGTAAAGACTTCCAACATGGGGGCATTTTCTTTTAATTTGAGTGTTCCTCTTTCTGGGAAGAGCCAAGACATGTTGTGAGAGATATTCCACATGCAGGCTTCCTCCAGCGTGGATACATATTCAATGAGATAAATGCTTTCCCTTGAGGGCTTTGTAAAGCTATCCTATTCCAGAGGGTGTAATAATACTTTGTACCTGAATGAGTCTTAACAAAAGGAAGCTGACACCGTGGAGCAGAGAGAAGTTAAATGGATAATGGCTACATAACAGCAGCAGCTTAGCTAAGCACGCTGAATGATCTGGGACATGTGGCGCGCGTGGGTGCAGGGTTTCATAGGTGACTCCCCACCAAGGGGACTGAAGGGCCACGTGCAACCTGCCGAGGCTTCAGTGGCAGGGGAGAGAGGGGACACGGGACAGAGAGTGCCTCCAGTACACAAGGTGTGTTGTAGGACACTTGGGTGGCTGCACTCTGAAAGAGTGCATCCATTTTTCATTACGGTCAGACTTTGCTGCTGTCTTGCTCTTCAGTATTCATCATATATAAACTCTCCAAGCAGAATTATCAGATTACATGTCGAATTAAGTGCTATGAGAAATTTGGATGCGTCATAATTGAAGTACTTTTTTGACACATTATTAATGACAGCTTCGTTATTGTCAGTATTGGATGAAAAGATAATTATTAATTGGGGTGTGAGGGCAGTATAATGAAGTCTGTGAATAAGTGATCAGAATCTGCTATGGCTTTAATTTCAAGTTTCAGCATTTGGCAGAATTTAAGATGTTTCATATTCTCCCATGTATCTAAAAATACATTTTGTGTGAGGCAAAACTTGAAGAAATGAAGCACACCCCTGAAATAGCAAGTAAACTGATGGATAGAATTTATGCATGTCAAAGATGATGTACATTGGTTTTGTATTCTCTGCCAGTATTGTGATGAAGTGTGCACAATTTATTTTTTCAGAATAGGATAGAATGTCACTGGTTTGCTTTATATTTTTTTCTGTACTATTCTGATGACATCGGGTTGAGAGTCCAATGCTTTCATGTCATATATAAAAACACCCATCTTAATTAAGTAAATATCATTTTAAATTTAAATATGTCATAGGTACAAATAATTTCAGGTTCAATTGTAGAAATATCATATTACAGTTTTTTTAATTTGGAAAAAAAATGGCTTGTTCAGTTTTATTTGTGGAATTACAAGCAACTTAGATTGAAACTTAGAAACAGGAGTCTGAATCATTCTACACCAATTTCCAATTAGCTAAAATGCAGTTTTTATTTTGCAGTCTTTTATATATATAAATAAGGACTTTAAAACACCCAAAATTAGCTTCCTTAAAAAGTATTTTTAAGTCGTGTCTCACTAATATAGTTACAGATGAGGAAATGGAGTATCATGAACTGGCAAAAGTAAACACAAGCGAATCTCTGCTTATAACTGGTGCTTAAAGTTATTCCTTTTGGCTCTGAAGATGGTGATTGAGGATGAAATTAGGCCAGACTGTGTGGCTAACAGCGGTCTCACTGAGGAGAGATATTGCCACAAGCCCCAAGGACTTTAAACAAAGGGTGAGTTTGCATGGCCTCTCCGTACATGCCCTACTCTTGACTGACTATGCCCCCAATGTTGTGTATTGGCCAAAGCAGAATAGCCTTTAAACAGAAACATGTCAGATTTCATTAGATACAGCTTGCAGCTGAGCGGTAGTTGTAGGGCTACTGCACTAGCGTTCGGAGAGGACGATGCATAAACACTAAAAGTCAGTGTTCAGCAATAACCAAGCAATTAAGCAAAAAAGAAAAAGGGTGATTCACATTTTAAAGTGAGATTTGATACTATTTAGTAAACTCATTTTACTTGAAAATAAGCAGAAGTCTTTCTGTCTTGAAGACATACATCCTCCATCTTTTGACACAAGTGCTTGTGACTTTTGAATTCTCTTCATAAAAATGTTCAGATGATCGTTTAATTAAACAGCAACATCTTAATAATTGATGATGGAAATGTAATCTGGAGTAATGAAATTTCCATCCTGAAAAGGGGGCTAGGCTTAATATGCCAGCCCTTCATTCAAGCAGGTGTAAATGACATTTCTTGGCTCACAAGAAAACACTTTATAAATGTCAAGGACTGAATAGCCATTCATTCGTTCATCGACGCAAAATGCGTCGTCAAGGATGTTAACCACATCTTGCAGCTGTGACCACAGCCACTTATTTTTTCCCATGAAGAGTTTTGGCAAAGATCGTAAGTATTGAGCAGCCTGAGACCTAAATAATTAGTTATCTTCAGTAGTAAACAAACCCAGCTCTATAGCTCTAATGAATAAATTCCATAGGGCAGAGGTTTATCAAGCGAAATCAAAATTAAAGGTTACAGAGAGGAAACTAAACTAAAGGTTTAGAGAGGACGTAGAACCCTCAAGTCCCCTTTCCTATTTTTGCAACACGTTTCCACATTTAGCAAACAGTGTAGAGGAGCGTGGCTCATTTTGCAGTTTAAAATACTTTCTGCAGAGTAAGAAAATCAACACCTGCTAATAAAAACAACAAGTTGTGAGCTCAGGCTCTCAAATAAATGCCTGGAAACAGCATAATTTGCAATAGTACATTGCAGTATAACACATTGCCAAACTATGACTATTTGTTTTAGTAGATTGAGTCACCCAGTTTTTTTTTAAACAAGTTTTAACATTTTTCCCAAATTACCAGACTTTCATGCAGCTTCGATAGTAATTACTTTACGATAATAAGTTGCTTTGTAAACCTAACCCAATGAAGCGCTGTCTGAAAGCAAATGATTCCTTTTCCAAGCCTCTAAACACGGGGTTAACTGAGAATCAAATCTTACGTTCATGCTTTGCAGTGTGCTATAATTATCTTTGTTCATAATTTTGTTTTAGAAAGGAATTAACATATACAGAAAGAAATTTATAATTTAGTGTAAAATGCAAAAATAAAAATAGATCAAACAAAATGAAATAATACAAATTTGTTGTTTTGCAAAAATGCTAAAAAAAAAAGACAAACTTATTTATGCCATTCAGAATCTATTTTTTAAAATACTGATTCTTGCAACCCCTTTGAAATATAGCTCTAACTACTGGTGGACTACTGGTGGTACACAACCCCAGTGCACACTATGATGAAAGTAGAAAATGTGAAGAGAATAAAGTATTAACAAAATCTATTAACATTACATTATTGCGATGTAAACGTAATAACTTGAAAAACTACTTTCTGAAATGCTTCATCACATGCTGCCATCAGGGTCCGATTTTTTTTCAAGCATTGTGAAAGGAAATGACATATATGCAAAGTGGTAAATTTTCTTTTCTTGCTCTTTTGCATGTGTTTCAGGCCTGAAATACAAGAACTGAGTAAACATTGACAGCCAAAATAAAGCTGCGAAAAAGCATGACATCTCTTGCTTTAAAGCTATTCCTGTAGTGAGTGATCACAAGCATCAAATGACAAAATTCAATATATATCTTTAATTAGCTACTTTGTGTCAAACTGAAGCTGCATAATGTTCAGTCCATACTTTATAAGACCATCCAAGATTTTATATTTGTACATTTAATTTTTATATTGCACATATAAAGAAGTTTCTCTACTGAGAGTCCCTCTCGGATGACCAAGATTCTCACCCTGTCTCTCCGGGAGAGCCGAGATGTATCCACTAGTATCCACAATCTCATTCTTTCTGTCCCTACTCGAAGCTCATGACCAAAGATAAGAGTAAGAGCATCGGCTAGTAAATTGCATTCACTATGAATCCAGGTGCAGCATTCACATTGCTGGAGACTCAATCTTTCCCTCACTCTTGAACAAGACTCTGAGATACATAGCCTCCTCCACTTGGGGTAGGACCTTGCCTCCACCCAAAAGAAGCATTATGTCATATCCTTCCACCAAGTAGCTGCTAGACTTTAGAACCTCCTCTGCTCCCAATAATCTCAGACTAAGAAAGAGATTAGACCCATGTCATTGTACACATATAAATATCTTGCACATTTTTTAAATTTCACTACTCAGTTACAAATTTCTTTCAGTCCATTATTTCCTAAATTGTAGAGTTGCCCTCTGTGTACAGTTATTTATTCTTTTAATTTTTTTATACTTTCACCTTAGTTTGAATAATATCATGTACGTTTCCATTTGCCTCTTGCTGCCGATACACTTGAATCTCCTCACTGTGGAATAGTAAAAGATATTTCTATTTTATTCTCACATTAGAAAAATCTGTGCTGTTCTTCTGAGCTGTTAAATCTTCTATTGTGTCACACATTCCAATTCCCTTTTGATAATTGAATTAGCAAGTATACATTTCTACTTGTCAATTTGAGTTTTTCTTTCAAGTGGTTTCAGATGATTCTCAAAAAAGTGATATTTTGAGGAAGAGGTGTTTCTAATATTCTGATAACATAAAAAATGTTAATATTTAAAATATAATATAATATAATATAATACAATTTAATATAATATAATATAATATAATATAATATAATATAATATAATATAATATATCGGACTTACTATGCTGCCGGTGGTTAGTAATGTGCTATGGAGAGTTTATGGGATGAAGAATAAATAAATAAAACACAGCATTTTTGAGCAGCATGATCAGCTGGTCACTGGTTAAGCTGGTCAAGCTGAAAATCGGTCAATTCCAGTAACCTGCTGAGCAATCTGTGCATCCACTGTCCCTCTCAGAAACAAACATCGACATTATTTAAGCATTCCATGCATTTAGGACAGTGTTATTTTGTTGTCTGGCTGGCCTACAAACAGCATTCTTATATTAATATTTCATATGTTTGTTCAATCATCTAGATGTCATGCAGTTTCCAAATGAGGGTGGTTAGGCTTTGTGGCTAACTTTCTCAGATCAAAAAAATACATAAATAAATAAATTTTTAAAAATCCCTTAATCTGGAAAGAAATAGATCTGACTAGAGCCTTTAAATGGGAATGCTACATATAAATCCCTCAGAAATCATTCTCCTGACCTCTAACAGCAATATTTTACTCAAGCACAGTGCATATGGCTTCACTATTGAAGTGGCTGTGACATGGATCTTGTCCCAGGGGTAATACTCGTTTTGTTCTTAACTTTCTGTTGAAAGCAAAACTAAAGAGAGTGTGAAACAGTGTGAAATGTTAACTACAGCAAGTTTACTGCTGTCATGGTCCATGAAGGTTAAACAGAGGAAGGGTACGATGCCAGCATCAATTAAAGCTATATATGGCATTATGTCACTGTAAGGAGATGTGTGGTAGAAAATAGTTTGTCATCCATCAAAGCTCAGGTGAAGCTCAGGGTGTCCTTGTTATTGTTTGCCACGAGAAACTGTGGAAAATCTGGAGATGACTCATGTGATGAGGGAAAAAACCAACTAGGTTTAATGTAGAACAACTATTTTTAAATATAACAATTTCAAAGGACTGAAAGTGTATTTATTTTGTGTATTTCCTGTTAAATGCATTAATTAATATTTATAAGGATTGTCCATCCCCTTATCGCTTAGCAATTATTTCAGGTAACAGTTTGAATAATCTACTGAGAAATTTCATACTTGTCCAAGTATGACTTAATATGACCGTATGTATATTTTGAACATTTTATAAAATGAATGCAAGCAAAAAAAATTGTATACAGCTTATAGTCTTTAAAAAAGCAGACTTTGAGTGAACTAAGTCAGCATTAAGTTAAATATGATTTTTTTTTACATATCTGGTTAATTTATTTGTATGACATCATATCCGAAATTACATGTACAAAAAGGATTTTTTAAAACCAAGGTCAAGTATTTTCCAAGTATTTTCTTCTTTTTAATTTTTTGATGAAAAACTTGAAAATTACAAACAAAACACAACAGTATGCAAACTACATCTTGTAATGGTTGCTATGAATATTTCAAATGTGCTACTCCCTCTGCTGAAAAAGACAAATTATCTACTATACTTAAGGTAAAACATTCCATTGTACAATAGTGGCAATTATTAGTGCCAATAAAAATGTCAAGTGACAAAACATTTGTTTGTTTTGTCATTTTTGCCAGTATAGCTCCAACCTCTTTGTTTCCAAGTATGCTCATGAAAAAACATTTTAAAGGCTAAACAGCTTTGCTTCCAAGCATTTATGTGACTCCACAGAACCAACAGGAAGGCACTACACATTGGAAATGTGGGTTTTAGGCCCATACATTGTTTAAAAAAATGTTTAGAGGCATAATGGTATTCTGCAAAAGTTACAATTATGTAATTTTTGTTAGTAGGTCATTAAATCAACCATTTATTGCTTACCTATTTCTGTACTCAATTATACAAATTTATTGCTGAAAATCAAAAATCATACTTGCTGTTCTTGCAATGACATTGTTAGCAGCTTTTCTTTAGATCCATTTTAGGAGAGGTGACATTCAGCGGGAGACCATATGAGAAAAAGGACCCCTGCTGCTTAGCCTTTAAGCATGACTATTGTTTCCCCATCTGTTTAGGTAAGGCTCAGCCCAAACCCCATCCTGCTGAATTCGTCATTTTGGATTTCTGTTCCAACAGTATCTCAGTGTTCGATGATGCGTAATTGTTTTAAGCCAGTTAAAACAAAAGATTATTTTACCATAGAAAATATTCCGCAATGATGACCAAAGCACTTGCAAAGTGTTGTTAGGAGTTCACTTTTTTTATTTTATTTGAATGCTCAGTATAAATACTTAGGGGGGGGGGAATTATATTTTCTTTTATTATAATTATTATAAAACCTCAATACAGTTATTTTTTTTACTCACAAAAAAAACTGATAGTTTGTTGGGGGTTTTTCTGCAGAAAAATAAAAAATTTTCTCTATTAATAACCCTAATTTTTCAGCAAATCTCTAACTCTAGATGTGAGCTGTAACCATTATAAAACATTTGCAAAGTGTTTATAGGGTTTACAGCTCATATCTTTAACAAGGCAAAAGTATTTACACCCTTTAAGCTTTTGTGAATTTTATCACCCCACAACCAACAACTCCAATGTATTTTATTAGTATTTTAAGTGACAGACCAAAACAAAATCACAAAGGAAAAATTTTAAATGTCTGATCTGCATTTATATTTAGCCCATAAATAAAATCTAGTGTCTACATAAGTAGATTAATCAATATTAGCACCATATTATAGATATGCTTTATTCAACATGGAGAGGTGAGCTAGACAGAGTTGAGGTAGATGCTCATCTTCCCACAGGACAACCTCAAACATATATCCATAGTCACAGTGGAATGGTTTTAGAATGATTTAGACTTCAGTCTAATTCATAATTTTTAACAAGATCCATAAATGACTGCTTACAGATGCTCTCCAAAATCAAATGGCTAAACAAAGTAATTAAAAAAGCAGGCTGAATATACATACATGGTGAACTTTTTTTATTTTTATGTAAAAAGGAAAAAAACAAAAAAAAAACATGTGTCATTTTCCTTCACATGGACAATTATGCACTAATTTGTGTTTTTGTATCACAAGGGACCCCCTTCCCAAAAATACTCACAAGTGTGTGGCCATGAATGACAAAATGTGATAAAGTTTTGGAGAAACACTGCAAAACACTGCATGTGATACTGAGTGGAAACAGGATCTGAGTAAAGCCTGTGTTAGTATGTCTGTTATTTTCTGTGCATCCTATTATTCTTTCAGTTTTTATGTTTTTTATATTATCTGTATGTTCTTTGACAGAAAAGTCAAATGACTGAAAATCAAGTGACAGAAAAGTCAAACAACTTTTCTGTCACTTTGGTGCTGGAATACGGAATTTCCCCACTGAAAGACAATAAAGGTTATTTCTATTCTATTCTATTCTATTCTATTCTATTCTATTCTATTCTATAAATGTATCAATCTAAACTTTGTTTTTAAGCTGCCATCTGAGCCTGGTCTGTGTGAGGAGTAGTTGGAATACGGTCCAGATCTTTAGAATAAACGTGTCTGACAGTGAAGAGGCTCATGTAAAAATAGATTTCCTGAAAGTCAAAGACTCGACACACTGAGTTCTTTGATTACAACGTTAAGGGTCTTGTTTTCAGCAAATAACCATGTTGTATAGATTTCTAGTATTTTCCCTACTAGCTAGAATTAAATAAATGTTTGAAAGACCAAGATATAATTTAAAAAAATCCTATAGTTTATTAGATTTATTAGAGCAGGGATATTACCTGTATTTTTCCAGAGAAATGCTTTTTTTTTTGCAAGAGGATTTTCTAGTAAAGAACAAACAGCTGCCCTGCCCTGATAGCCGTGTTCCTCTTCATCATGAAATACAGTGAGGCAACCATAACACCAGGCTAGATGTAGTCCACACCTGCTGGTCCTATTATCCTCACACTATAGATGCAGCTGTATGTTGCGCTATTTATTCCCATGGGTTCACCTCACACTATACACTTGAAACATTCAATATAATTGTTTTTTTTGTTTTTTGTTTGTTGTTGTTTCCTATTCCATTAAAATCATATTAGGGTATTTCAAAATTGACAATGCATCACTACTTTCATTCGTTTAGATGCAGAAACCCTTCCAACGCATTTCTGGCATGTTGAGGCAGAGCAAGCTCGTTATATTTAGTCAGACAGCAAGTCGGCTGCTAATGAATGCTGCTGGCAGGGTGTCTGTGAGCCCCGAGGAGATTACAGGGAACACTGATAATGTGTGTCCTCTCTATAAATGAGGAAGACAGCAACCTACACAGACAGATCTGCAGACTTTTCCATTTGGACTGTGTCTTTTCTGCCCATACCAACAGGATGCATGCTGCTGTTTTCCATATAGCTTCTAAAAACACTAATCTTGTTTTTGTTTGAATTCATCGTGGGAATGTCCATTATGTGGTCAAGGATTTAATGGTTTATGAGTTAAAACACTGTCAGAATTGCTTTATCCTGCTGGTCACTGATCCGTTATGTCAGCTTAGCCGCTGCTGCACATTGACTATTGTGATGCTGTTTAGAGCTCAGCGGGTAGAAAGTTTTACTATCGGGGCCAAGAGGTTGAATTGCAAATATCCAGCACAAATTGATTGTTCTGTTTCTGTCCTTAAATTGATTTTAATAAGGCCAACCTATTTAAAATAGCCCTCTATATCTTACTCTCTCTCTATTCTGGCCTGCTAAGTTTTAATTCCCCTACATCTATGGAGTTATCCATCTATACATCTGGCTTTCTCTTTATCTTGTTTGCTAAGAAAAATAGTGTAAAGTAGTTTTAAGTGTAACAAGTTTTTAATGTGACTTTTCGATGGGTTTTGAAAACAAAACATTAAACTCAGTCACTCCTGTTGCAAACGACAAACTTTTTCACAATCCTTACATATAATTTCCCATCCAAACACTGGACTTCAAGGACATTATTTTAGGTCATGCTTATTAGGTGGTGCATGTTGGAAAGTTAACAGTTCTTAGGCTGACCTTAAAACCTAGTGATTTCAGTTGTTTGACACAGATATTTGTGTTCTCTTTCAGGGTCTGACTTTCAGTGTACTACTCACATAATCCCAGTGAAGAATGAAGAAGGAGTTGTGATGATGTTTATTTTAAATTTTGAATACGTTGTGGATGAAGGAAGCGACCACTCCACAGAGAACATAAGCCCTGCATCCCCTACAAAGTCAGATCAAAGTGAGTATCAGATATACCAGGAGTTTATTAATGAACTTCTCTAAATAGTATCATATTGTTCTATTCTTTGGTCGCCTGGTACTCGGTCTGAGTGTGCTTAACATTATTAGCACTTTGATCCAATTAGTTGTTTCATAACAAGATTTTCAGCCAGAGTAAAAAAAAATTATGAATTTTTTTTTTTTTTTTTTCAGAAATAAATCTTAGAATATTCTATGACATCATATCTCTTCCACAAGAAATACACCCCCACTTCAAGTAAGGTCATCTTGTGGTAATCAAAATATACATGTGGTCTACATCTGCATCTTCAGAGCCACAAGGGATTCTTTGGACCTTTAATTATGGCACTTAATGTTTTTTTTCTTAAATTGACAAGGAATGAACTAAAGTGTTTTTTGTTTTGTTTTGTTTGTTTTTAATATAGAGATAATAACAAATGCCATTTCAGGTCTTTTTTCATGGGAGAGATGTATTGAAGTTCAAAAAAAGAATAACACTATGAGTACCTGTAATATTTTTAGATTACCTTTTCTCTTCATTAGGTTGGAAACTACTGAACGTGTTACATCATCATTTATCATTTGAAAAAATATATCAGTATATTAAAGACGAAAAGGTAGACATAGTAGCCAATGCTTGTTTGCAAACGTTTTCTGTTTTTAATTTGTCAACAGGTCATGGAATACTATTTTTGGGCTGGTCTTGGACTAAAAGGAGTCTTTGGATTCTAACGTTTGGAGACCCCTGTTATAATCTTACAATATTTCAGACAACTGCAGGTTTTACAATATATATAATGATGCATTTTCAAAAATCCAAAGAACTTGTTTAAACATTACATTTTAATTTCCAGGCAGCCATGTTAGATTTGTTGATGAAGGTTGGTAAGAAAACTGCAACTCTCCCACATTAAAGTCTAATTTAGGCTGGTCTTTTTTTTCATTTTTCAAACTTGATAAGAATGATTTGTTCTTCTTTTGTTGTTCTAATGGCATAATACAACAAACTGACTAGGTGCTGAATTGCTGTCTTCAAAAGTCTGCCAGTATAGTGTCTACTTACTGTGTTTGAATTTGCTATGAAAAGTTCGAGAACCATTGGCTTATTTTATTAGTCAGCCAGCACAGAGTAGCTTACAAAGTTGCAGTAACAAGCCCCATGTGAACACAGGGATAGAATGCTGTGCTCTGCTTGTGTCTTTGTATTTTCTCTTTGGGTGTATCAGATGGTGCAAAAACAATGAAACATGCAGTTCAGCAATATTCTTTTCTCTGTCTCTAGGGCTCTTTCATTTAGCTTGTGTTGTACCATGTTCATATGTGAATTTTATGCCTCTGCATGCAGCCATGCCCCTGTGTTTTATGCTAGCATTGTTAATCAGAGTTGATGGCTTGTGATGAGGTTTCAAGAAGAGAACCTGTGGGTACATGAGACAGATGAACATACGATGTGACTTTAGATTAGTGGAGTCAGAGAGAAAGAGTCTTCACTGCACGCACTGCGCGCACGCACACACGCACACGCACACGCACACACACACACACACACACACACACACACACACACACACACACTTACTGTAAGACCTTAACATTGTCTTTGACTTTTAATTTTTATTACACAACAGGAAGGAATTAAAGTTGATTTCAGGCTGCCCTCGAGTCTTTCCCATTGAACCTGTACGTGAATTACTGTTTTTGCAGACTATGAGTTTCTTTCTGTAGATTACTATAAAATCAAACATGAATATGATTGTTTTAGTATATTATTTTAGTTGCAAAACAACTTAAAATACCATTTAAATTCTTTACACTTCAAGTTTGTATTTACTCGTTAATGGTTTTATATGTTCAAAAAAGATATGCATTGCAGTATCGCTTACATTTACACACCAATACAAAATATTTAATGCATCAGTTGCTTTCTGAAAATTTGTTTTCTGACACTATTGCGTAAGTTGAAATACTTTTGAAAGTTTGACATCAGAGAATGAGTCTATGCAAGCTTCAGTATCTAAAATTACTCATGGTAAACTAATTTGCTTCTTCTAGCTATCGCCAACTGCTTTATGACAAACACTGTAAATGGAGTTGGAAAACTGGTGGTCTTCACACCTCAACTTTTAATGTGAAGTCCCATTACAGCAGGGCAATATTGGAACCGCTCTTTTATGAGATAGAGATTAAACTGTAATTGTTGTTAGATGCGTCTCTAACATTGTCTTGGGCTCATATTTCAGAAGGAGCAAAACAACCACAGAATTGTTCTTGCTGCCTAATTGCTCCTGTTAATGTTTCATTGCAAATATTACCTATAGGACTTAGACACAAACAAGCATTTAACATTTTTTTCTTGCTTCCCGTGTAACATGTTTTTAAAAAACATTTTGGTGTTTGATTTTGTAATCCCCTGAAGCTCAAAACATACTTATTGATAATCAGTTTTCAGAAAGTGAAGGTGTAGGTTTTGTACTCCCGAATCTCTTTATTATACTCACCTTTCCAGATGGGGTACATTTGACGTGCTCCTTTAAGATTTCTGGCATAGTGCAATATCCTGCTGGAATCAGCTGTCATGAAGAAGGGTCATAAAGAGATTAACACAATCAGCAACCATGTAAGGTATGCGAGAGCCAAAAAATCCCAAGTCGTGACTCTAAGTGGCTCTGTAGCAGAGTAGTGCACCATAAACAGAGGCAGCAGTCCTCAATTCTGCTACCGTGTTCAATTCCTTCCCCCTGGCCAACTACTGCATGTCCTCACTTCTTTTCTCTACTCTTCTTACTGTAAAACTACTAATAAATAAAGGCTACTGGTAGAATTAGTGGCCTTGAAAATGATACAATACTAAGTTTGTATTTAAAGGTTGAAATTGTGCCAGAAAAATATCTACTCACCATGACACCACCAATACCGGGCTATGAAGTGTAGATACAAGGCAGAATGGATCCATGCCTGTCCCATTGTTCAATGTGTTGGGCAGAGATTGTTTTCCAAATTATTTGGAAAGAGTGGTTATTTAATCTATGGTTCCCTTTCTATTGTCTTAAGCTAGTTTGCCCATTCCCCTTTGACCTCTTACATTGAAAAGACTTTTTCCTTCACACAGCTGCCACTAGACTTTCTCTCCATTCTCTCTGAAAGAAGAAGATGGCTGTTTGTAAAATTTTTAATGAATCAGAAGGTTTAGAAATACTCCAACCAGCCTTCTCGTTCTTCTCCATTCAGTTTTAACGTTCAGCTTTGCTGATTTAGTATTTGGGATAGCAAGCGATCAGAGGTATTTCTAGTAAAGCGGCCGATGAGTGAACATGGCTCTAATTATAATTATCTTATTATTCTTATAGGAGGCTGTACATGCCACATTTATTTGCTAGTTCCATAGACTGGGCCATGCTAAAATACTGTGGTTCAATTGGAGCAGAGGCCATCTTGCAATTAAAAACTTATGGGGTTTGATTTGAACCTGCTTCTGCCACATGTCCCCCTGGGCAAGGCACTTAATCTCACGTTCCCTAGTGATTTGCAAAATGGTGTATGGATGTCTGCATGTTTGTGTGTTGGGCTGGTTGAATGTGGCTCTAGTGTAAAAGCACTTTAAACATTCGATGTGACTAGAAAAGGGCGATGCAAGCCCAGTCCAGTTTTATCAAAAATGTAATAATGAAGTAAACCTTCCAATATGTGATTGAATACATGTTACAAACTGCTGAAAATGTAAAAACAGAAATGGTTTGTCATAGGGCACATCAACTATTACTTGGTAAACAGTATTATGCCATTTACTTACAACTTAAAGCTCTTTGAACATTGTGGAAATTTGTCTCAGTTAACCTCACTCTGGTGACATGTACATTCACTTTGTTTGAGGGTTGACAGCACAGCAGCTGTGATAATGTGGATGGATTTTGTGTGTGTGTGTGTGTGTTGAATGCATTTTAAGTTAATGTCATACAGAGACTTCGGTGTTTGGTGGATGTACTGTTGAACTTTAAATGTCATTTCAGTGCAGAAAGATAATCAGTATATCGACTTTCTTTTCTCATTTGATAGGAAGGAGCAGATTCTTTCGCTTCCGTCAGGTCGCCTTGAGCCTGATGAATACCAACAAGCAATCTCTTCCACAAGAGGACCCAGACGCCGTGATGGTGGATTCTCCCAAAGAAGATCAGGAATCGGTGGCCTTGGAGAGCTTTCCTTCACCCACAAAGAGCATTTGCAGTCCTACTGAGGCCAATGACACGCGTGCCCTCATAAGTTCTAGCCACCACTCTTCGCAGGCTAGCATCGGCCCTGAACCACTTGATCATTCATCCCTCAAAGTCCCCTGGGACAAGCTGTACCAGACAGAGCCTCACCAGTCCTCCACCTCCCTGTCAAACACCTTCCCCAGAGGCAGCACCGGCAGCATGAGGAGAGCCTCATCCATCCATGAAATTGAGGGCTATAGCTCCAATTCAAAAAGTGCATTCAGGGACCGGCATACAAGTGAAGGTACAATTTCTAATTAGAGAATTAGTAACTCAGGCTGTGAGGTATCCGGAGTGGAAAAATTGCATAACCAGTTTAGAAATTCAAACTAAATCAAATAAATGAACTGGCTTGGAGAGTTTTTGCAAAGACGTTACCGACTCATTAAACCTGGGAGGTAAATTCTTAATAATGATTAAAAAATACGTAATAGTAGTGCCCAAAAGCAATGTAACTGGGATGCAATAGAGAATTGGGAGAGGAATCTAGATGCAAAGATAAGTCTTACTATACAGAATTATTTTTAATAATAATTGAATGGTTTAAGAAAAATAGATATAAACTAGGACAAGGATATTAGGTCATAGTTTATGCAAATACATGCATTACGTTCCATCTAGTGATCTTGTCTTCAAGATTTTAAAATGGATATATCACATCATTTATTTATATAATATGATAAATAATAACCCTATTAGCTAAAAATTGATTGAAAATTGTTCAATCCTATTGAGTAAACTGATATCTACTCCAGACAATCGTTATATCTCAGCTATAAAGTGAACTTAAAAAAATGTAGATTTTTTTGCTAAAATGTCAATTTTATGTCACATCTAAACTTTGTAGAAGTCATCATTCAAACATTATCAACTACTCAGATGAACAAATTTTTTGGATAGAAGTTGTTTTCACTTAAAATCAGTCAAATAATAAGGATTAGTGGTAGCTGGCTAATGGAAGTCAAGTTAATGTAAAATATATAAACATGAAAGATATTCACTCATATTAGCAGTTAGGTTGTTGGGTTAGATTAAATATTAAAATAATTTGTTAGTTTCAGTCAACCCAATTTCTTGTTTAAATTTATGAAGCAAATAAAAGCTTAATAGTTTGGCTTAGAGTCATGTGGGTGACCATGGAATAGAGAAAACAAAAAACATGGTATAGCCCATCAGCAAAACAAAAATGAACATTGGAATATAAATATGAAATATAATCAAAGTAGTCACATTTTATGTAATGGATTTATGCTTTTTTGTTTTTCTCTCCTCTTCTCCAATGTACTTTTGCTTGTTCTTTGTTTTCTTTTAGCGTTTGAGTTTGTCAGCGGATTTATACATTTTTTCCTCCTTTTGCTACTTTATGTCTGATTTTACTTTGATTTTTTTTATACTGGCTTTTCATCAAACTTAAATGTTTGCTCTGCAAAAGCTTCTCTTAAAATGGGAAATTACGTCAGCAGCTCTGTAAAAAGATTACACTGATTGAATTTAAATTAAAACTGCATTTCCTGCAGATACGTTTACCAATGTGCACCAAAGGCACATGTGATATCTTGATGTCTTGAATCAAATGTAATGTGGAAACTGAAGAAAGGAGTTTTTTAAAAAAAAGGCAAACAGGAGCTGATTGTTCTGTCTTTACATCAATGCATATTCTAAAGATCAGAAATACTCCCATTTCCAGTAACTCAGTTGTGAACATAAGCCAATCAGTATAATAAAAATATTTTTGAAAGCACTAATAATGAAGGTCTGGACTGATCAGAATAGGTTTTGTTGAGGACTTTCTGAAACTCCTGCGGGACTGTGTTTGTGTCAACACCTTTCCTCAAAACCTTGAGATTTTGCTTTTAAGATGCTAACATCTGTAATCAGCTATAAGTACATTTTTTTGTGAAAACACACATTATTTCCATCAATGTGTCGTAGCTACTAAAACTGTTAAAGCTAACACAGAAAGTGTTAAAATTTGCAAAAGTGTGGAAACTCCTAAAGAGCTGCTGCAGAACATTTGCTAAATGTTTATCTAGTGGGAGGTGTGTTCTTGTCTTCTATTTGTTTTTGTACGAAACTAAGTGGGACATAAAGTAAGAGGGTTTTCTCCACCTGGTTAACTTTTCTTGTGAAAGGGCCATTTAAGGGGATATTTAAAAGAAAAATTATATGAGAGAAAATTATTTACTGTAAACATACTTCAGTCTCTGTTATGTCATCTTAGTACAAAAAAGATGGAAGAAAATGTTTGTGATTTAAAGTTCCTTCAATTTTAAGTTAGTCCACATGAGCAAAACAACAGATTATTTTACTATTATGGTTTTAATGTACACAATATTTCATAGGCTCTGCTAAGAATATTAACTTGGAAAACAATTAGATTTTAATTATTGGATTACAAAGATTTATTAGTTTTTTTATGATTTTATGAAATAAAATTAATTATATTTATTATATATACAAGGATGATGATTTTGCTGCTAAGATAAATGCTCTCTTCCCCGAATCACCAGGCCCTTTCAACCATGTGAAGTCCAGTCTGCTCGGTTCTACCTCTGATTCAAACATCAACAAGTACAGCACCATCAACAAGATCCCGCTGATTGCGCTCAACTTCACAGAGGGCACCGATAAGAAAGCTCATTCTCCCCCAACCTCAGAGAAAGCCATCATAGCACCAAAAGTCAAAGACAGAACTCACAACGTCACAGAGAAAGTTACACAGGTGAGATTAAAGATTTTATCTTCAAGAACAAGCCAAACTCCAGCCCTTTATTCTAAAAGCCGATAAGTTCTCCACAAGAATAGATAGATCTGTTCTCACTCTAAGAGCCGCAATAATAAAATGACCCCATTCTGTTTTTGCAGTCCTGAGTTCTCATACATTGTTCTCAATCTGTATTTTGGGTAGAACTTTATTTTTGTATGGTGTCTGAGAAATATTAAAAATATTGTGTTGTTATGGGAAAGACCTATGAAGACTTCCTGGGAAATCTGCACTAGGTCTTTCAAACTCTAAAGCAAAAATAAAATAAGAAAGACATAAAATATGAAACTGTTTAACATGTCAAACATTCACAGATTTTTAATATCTCAAACCTGCTCACATAGCCAGGAGGATATTTAACCGTGTGTGTGGTTCTGTCAGCTGAAACATGAGCCTGGATAAATTATGATGGGCAATGCTAACATGACACAAGTGGGGGATTATTTATAGTGACTCATTCATAAGCTGGACTTTAAACAGACATTTTAGATTGCATAGCGAAAAAAGTGCAGCTTGTTACTGCAAACAAGTAATTGCAACACAAAGAGGATCTTATTTACGGAATATTTTATGATAATACTGATTAAACACATTTCCTTTGCTCTCTTTATTTTTTTCCCCTCCAAAATGATCGCATCACACTTTGTAAGCTTTAACATTTTATCCATTGTGGGTACTATGCACTAATGTATGATGATGCAATAATGATAGATTTGACATTGCACAGTTTTGTTAGTGACATGCTTAGAAGTCCTACGTTTAAGCTTCTTTCAACATGCATGCCACCATCTTAATTAAATACTTTTTCACACTTTGATGTGTGGTTTTGAGGCACTGCTTCATGACGGGTGGCATGGACAAATTTATAATTCATGTGTATGTTATGAGAAGAACAGACCAAAGAAAGAGATCCTGGGCCCCCATTATTGCAGATACACTATTTTTCTGCTTTTAGAAAATCCCATCCTTGTCTAACATTTGAAAATGAACTAAATGGAAATGAGAGAACAACTCGTGCCCCTGAACACCTAAGATAAACTACAGTCAAGCCAGAGTTCATCCATCTTAAAAAAAATCAATCACGTTTTGCTCATTAAAGAGACTGCATGACAATATTTCTTCTTTTCCTCAGTTAATCATGTGAACGGTGATTTAGTTGATTTATTGTTATCCTTTAGGTCCCTGAACTATTAAAATTGCTTCCCAAATTTGATTTAATTCACTAAGAAATCTTGACTAAGCCATCAGAAACAATAAACCTGTCTGAATTTCACTAGAAATTAAACTCTATCATTCTACAGTTCAATAGTAGTGAGAGGAGTCGTGTTAAACTGTCTGTTTTTCCACTTCTCCAGGTCCTTTCCCTTGGAGCCGATGTACTTCCAGAGTACAAGCTGCAGGCGCCTCGCATTGATAAGTTCACCATCCTCCACTACAGCCCCTTTAAAGCAGTATGGGACTGGCTGATCCTGCTGCTGGTCATCTACACAGCAATCCTCACTCCTTACTCTGCTGCTTTCCTGCTCAATGACCAGGAGGAGCAGAGGAGACGTGAATGTGGCTACTCCTGCAGCCCTCTCAATGTTGTGGATTTGATCGTGGACATCATGTTCATTATTGACATCCTCATAAACTTCAGGACCACCTACGTTAACCACAACGA
Organism: Micropoecilia bifurca; assembly: GCA_903067075.1. Lineage (NCBI taxonomy): Eukaryota > Metazoa > Chordata > Actinopteri > Cyprinodontiformes > Poeciliidae > Micropoecilia > Micropoecilia bifurca. The sequence goes on along the minus strand of CAEGAF010067014.1, from coordinate 17,428 downwards.
GGAAGTGGTTAGCCATCCAGCTAAGATAGCGATCCATTACTTCAAAGGCTGGTTCCTCATCGATATGGTTGCAGCAATCCCCTTTGATCTTCTGATCTTTGGCTCGGGATCGGATGAGGTCTGTTGTTTTGAATGTGTGATCTGTATATTTTTACCCATTTATAACGCCTTTGAGCTTTTCTCACATCATCCCTGGGATGTTTGCTTTATTAACTGGACTAGTTCCCAAGGGGAGCTCCTCAAAGCTGGAATTTTCCTCTGGGATATGAAAGGATTACTTCAAATTTGATGTTTTGTTTTTTTCCCTTAGTGTATTTCTTTATATCTCCTTTTTTTCTGAATGGTCCTCATTCTGGTATCCATTTACATGGATTAATGGCTTACCAAATCGCAATCAATGGTGCATTTATGTGAGGACCCGACCAGAAGAGTTATGTACACAGCTGGCCATGTTAGATGGTCATTGGCAGGCTGGCTGCCAGCTCTGTCGGCTTGTTTGTCTGGCAAGAGATTTCCCCTAAGGCTCTGGATCCACTTCAGGGCTTTATCGTGCTTTGTGGCCACTCCATTACACCAGAAAAGCTCCTGATTATAGGCAATAATCATCTTTTCTATCACTGCTGCTGCTAGTGCTGAGTCATTTCACTGGATCACAACAAATCAAGAAGAAAATGGGTTTCTAGTTTTTTTGTTTTTTTTTCCCCTTTCACAAAAAGTAAAAAAAAATGTCTGCCTTCAGCAAATTGTCACTGTAATTGACACATTATGATGATATCTCAGTTCACAGCTTCTATTTATAGCTTCTCAGCTTTGGTGTTTATAAATTTTAGACTGATCATGGGATATTCAACTTGGCTTCATTCTCAATCACGAAGGGAACACAAGGAAAGCAGATGGTTTTTATGAGGCTCATTTAATTTAGAAGCTTAATAAGACAGCTACAAATACAAAAGACTGACTAAGACTAAGAAATGTAGATGTATCACAGAAACATATTCCGGTTGACTGAAGAGTAATTTCCAAGTTTTGCTAAGGAGTATTATATAGCATTTGCAGCTTTCTGTCAGAATTGGCCTGTATTTAGCTCCATTGATTGTTTAATTAACCCTGATCAGCAGCTCAGTTCAATACAGGAAAGTATCACACTATCCATGTAGTGTCCAGAGGTAATGCTGACGTGTTTATTTTGTTCCTGTGTTCTGGTGATGCTGGATCGAAAGGCAGTATATTAGATCTAATATTAAGATCACACGGTTTGGAGTGATTGGACTAATTTTGGAGTACATGGCAATATAGCTAACAAACACCTATTCCATATGATCTGCTGCTGTAGTTTTAATCTCTATTCTTAACTACTAATGTTTGTGAACCATACCATCTCTCTCTCTCTCCCTCTCTCTCTCTCTCTCTCTCTCTCTCCCTCACTTTCTCTCTTTCTTTCTTTATATACACATATAAAAAAGAGACTCTGACTCCTTTTTTTCAGTATCACGGCTCTTTATCCATGTCACCACATCTAAGGGTGTGTACTGACCCTAATTTTAGTCAAATCAAGCATCACTCAACCATGATACTTTATACTGTGTCATTATGCATTTTGTTCTCAGACTACGTATAAGATGACGTAATTTCCAGCAAAGTGCAAACTGACTGTAATTTGAATTGACAATGCTAATGTACAGGCTACTGTCACGTAAGTGCTGACAATCTTTCTTCATGTGGCTTTTCTGCAGACAACCACTCTCATTGGCCTGCTAAAGACAGCCAGGCTCCTACGATTGGTGCGAGTCGCAAGAAAGCTGGACCGTTACTCCGAGTACGGAGCTGCTGTTCTGATGTTGCTCATGTGTATCTTTGCCCTAATTGCCCACTGGCTGGCCTGCATATGGTACGCTATCGGCAACGTGGAGAAGCCCTACCTACAGCACAAGATTGGCTGGCTCGACAATTTGGCATTGTCCATAGGGAAGAGATACAACTACAGCGATCCTAACTCTGGTCCCTCTATCAAGGACAAGTACGTCACCGCCCTTTACTTCACTTTCAGCAGTCTCACAAGTGTGGGCTTTGGGAACGTTTCCCCCAACACCAACTCAGAGAAGATCTTTTCCATATGCGTCATGTTAATTGGTTGTAAGTATTGCTGCTTATTTGCTGTTACATTTAACCCTCTTAATTTTATTAAGCATGATCCTTGATTCATGTATATTGTTTACATTAGGATCTGCGTTTCAGTATCTTTTTTGATCAGTGTCTTTATTTCAGCCCTCATGTATGCCAGTATTTTTGGAAACGTCTCTGCCATCATCCAGAGACTGTATTCTGGGACAGCCCGCTACCACGCTCAAATGTTACGGGTCAAGGAGTTTATCCGCTTTCACCAGATCCCAAACCCTCTCAGGCAACGGCTGGAAGAGTACTTCCAGCACTCATGGACCTACACCAATGGCATCGACATGAACACGGTAAATTAAAAAAAAAAAAAAGAAAAAGGAATAACCAACCAAAAGATAAATAAATAAAAAGAAATACTTGCATTTTTCCGTCCTTGCATTAATGAATGTTTAGGATGCTAAAAAGAGCTTTCTTTCTTTCCTTTGCTCTACATCTGGACTGTCATCTCTTCATTGGTAAGAGCAGGAGGTACATCCATTTGCTCCATTTGTTTTGCCAATAATCTATTTGAATATTTCTTAAAGAAATCGAATTTCAAAATCATTAAGCTCATGTTGCAGGAGTTCATGTTTTATATTCATGGTAAATTTAAATATTTTATTCAGAACTGAAAGGGTTTTATTTTCTTTTTATTAAAGCAGTACCTGTAATGCTACTTGGATGGGTAAAAATACTTAATACGTTAGATAAATAATATAAATTATGTTTACTGTATTTTCTGACCATAGTATGGTACTTTTTTTTACATTTTGCTAAAACCTGATTAGAAATAATCCATATTGTTATAGATTGTTATGTTGTCATAAGTGGTTAATGTCTTATTTGTTGTAAATAACTTGATTTACCATACAGCTAGTGGGTGCTGGACGGCTCAGTTTGTTGTACATGTGCAACCAGCTGACTTTTGTAAATGTAAAGCATTGTAATAAGACTATTACAAAGGTTTAATTTAAAGCTAATAATTTAGTTTTACCTTATTTAACTGTTTTTCTCTGACTGGAAATATATTCTATGTTCTGTTGTCAAAACAAAATGAACATTGGAGTTGTTTTAAGATGGTCCACTTTAGTCTTAAGCTGCTTTCATGCCCAACCACTTCAGTATTTGGAGCAAAGTAAGATAGATTACCCCTGAATGATGATGCCTGCTCAAAATATAAAATGTTTGACATTTAATAAGTTATGCGTCTCGGTAAACTTTTTGATCAACAAATAACTGTTCACTTGACTTTCTCTTAAACAAATCCTTTCTCCGCAAGAAAATTTTACTTCAAGCAATCCTGTATGGAATATAAACTATTTTTGAACATTTTGCTGACAGAGATGTTTGTGTGTCACAGGTGTTGAAAGGTTTTCCTGAATGCCTGCAGGCAGATATCTGCCTCCACCTTAACAAAAATCTTCTACAGAACTGTAAAGCTTTTCAAGGGGCAACCAAAGGATGCTTGAGGGCCTTGGCCATGCGCTTCAGAACCACTCATGCTCCTCCTGGAGACACTCTGGTCCACAGCGGCGATGTTCTAACGGCTCTCTACTTTCTGTCCCGTGGCTCTATTGAGATACTAAAGGATGACATTGTGGTGGCCATTTTAGGTAAATATACATTTTAATTGGCTATTTTTACAAAATCCATTACAGCTCTTCTTAATTTGATGGATGGATGGATGGATGGATGGATGGATGGATGGATGGATGGATGGATGGATGGATGGATGGATGGATGGATGGACTGCAGTGCTGTGGGCAGAGTAAACTGAGTTGCATAAAGATTGTGTTTGTCTGACCTTTTGCTAGAGAGATGAATTATTTATGCATGTGGTTTCAGTCTCTGTTAAACATTAAATCCTCAACCCTTTTGCAATAAGTGATCATCTGCAAAATGTCAATATGACCTTCTGTATCAGGAAACACAGTGAAACCTCTGAATAGAAATTTTATTTGTTCAAACGTGGAATTTGTACATTTAAATTTTACATGTAAAATCAGTTTTCCCATGAACACTTAAAGAAATGAAACTATTGATCTGCTTAGGGATAAATAAAGTCTATTTTATTCTATTCTTTTCTAATATGTTGTAACTCCCCGATCACACCTATCAGAAATGGGAAACACAATAAGAAAAACAGTAGTTTTTGTAATAACAAAAAGCTAGAAGTATTTCTTCAAATAAATAACACAAAATAATAATTATTAAGACACTTAGACCACTTGTTGAAGCGCACATGATACAGACGATGGAGAAATGGTAGAGGTGGAAAATATTATCTATTTGAAGGAGTAACTACTTCCATTAGGATATCAGGAACATTATTAGGAGATTCTCCACTTTAGGGAATACATATTTCTGTGGACTCACTTTCCAACACAACTTCCACACATTTAGGCAAGGCTGCATCAAGTTCAAGTCAGTGACTTTACAGTCTGTGCTAGAGCTCACATCGCTGTCACTCGGTTTGAATCTAATAATAAATTGTTCCCTGGCTGGAAACAATTTATAATAATGTGCATCACACTAACATCATGCAGATTTATGTTGCATGGTACAACAGCTTTGTCTCATTTAGGCTGTGAAAGGGAGTGTTACACTTCTCATCTCTTTGATGGCTCTGTAAGGGAGAGCCACCACACCGTCATCGGCTTCTTTGCTGATATTATGACAGCTGCAGAAAAACCACAACAGGGTAGACAGCTCACATGCAGCAGCAACACGTGAAGCCCACTGATAACACAAAGCCAGGTTTGCTAGAGGAGTGAAGCTTGGAGGCTCAGGAGGCAAACACATTTACCTCCTGAGTCGTTCTCTTCCCAACTGTATGGTGGGAAGAGAAATTCTGGATATTTACGCAGAATTCTGATTTGTAAATAAATAAATAAATATTCAGATGTGTTCATTTAAAGTTGCCACTGTATTCCCAAATGTCTGTCCTTAAAACAAATTTGACAACTAAAAGTTGGCATGAAAACAAATGTCTTGAATGTTGTATAGATTCTAATAAATATTTTTCTATTACAAACGGCATTAATAAAATATGTTGACATTTTTAACAAAATGCAAATATAAACAGATCTTTTTTTTGTTTCTTTGTTTTACGTTACAACCACGACGTTGAATGTGTTATATGGTGATTTAATGGAACAGACCAAAAGAGGATACCTAATTATTTGGTGAAAAAAGATGATATCTGGTTCTCAAAAAAACATTTACAAATGATTGAAAAGTGTGACATTATTTTCATTCAGCCCCTTGAGAGAATGTTTAGAGTAGAGTCAGAGTTGGATGCAATTCCAGCTTTAAATCTTTAAAGATATGTCTTGACAAGCTTTGCACATGGTTTGCCAGTTTCTCTTTGCAAAACATCAGAACTTAAGTCAGATTATAAGGATCTCTAATCGTCAATTTCCAGCTTGTGTCAAACATCCTTAATTAGATTTAGGTCTAATTATGTCCTCTGTGTAGCGTGTGGCAAGCTGCATGTGGGGTGAGATTTGGCTTCTTCACAGCAATTTAACAAACTTGCCAGTTTTCTATAATGGCAACTTTTCTGGAGGGGATGACTAAAAGTTGCCCTGTCAACACGTTGACCTGCGGTTCTATGCAGATACTCCAAAGTTCACATGGACCTCTTAGCTGTTTTTCTGAATAGTGCTATCCCTGTCTTGGTCTGCAGCTGTGACAAAAGCTTTCCATTTTCAGATGACTTGTGTGAACAACCCTCTGATATAAGGGGTTATTACATAAAAATGAGAAAAAAGTTTAAGAGGTCTTGTAAGGCACTATATACTGTGATCAATAGCGATTTTTTTCCCTCTAATTTGGAGACATGGAATGCTACAGGGGTTATTTTTTTCTAACCTCATTAAGTCTCCATACCTTATACTGGAAAATGCCCAGACACTTTTTTTTTCTCCCCTAATAACGCTGCAAAGCTGGTTGCTTTGGTGTGAAATTAGTCTGCTGCACTAACGATTATCTAGATCCTTGTGTTGAGAGCTGCTTGCCGGGGAGAAATGTATCACTCTGTGTGCGGTTTGCCTCTGCGGTAGAAAGGTGTCTGGTGCGTGCTGTGAACGGTGCACTGGCAGCCAGCGTATCATATCTCTCCTTCCTGAACCCCTGCTTACACAGTTGGCATTTAGTGAACCCCACACTGCAACAAAGGGATTTTTCATGATGGCCTTTAGACTAGACCTCTTGTCCTTTGCAGAAATGGGTCTCTATTTAAGTAGAAGGGATGCTTTTTGTAGCACCAATTGAAAAATAAGCCTATTGTACAGCAGATTCCGTGATATTATGAGAGTTCGCAGACGAACTGGCTTCACTCTGCGCTGTCTCCAACTCAAATATTTCCTTTGAAGTGCACAGCAAGTAATGTGTGTCAATCACCAGCAGCCCTCTCTTTTACCGCACATCAAAGTTGCTTTGTGTTAGTGCTTATTCCTCAGGATGAATAATGGATCAAAGATAGAAAGGCAGCTGATGCTCAGGCCTTGGGAGAACATCTTCAGAGAGAGAGGAGACCCAGTTTGATTTTCATTAACCACAAAAAAGAAGCACCTCCTCTGCCCTTTGGAGACAAACAACAAACAGATTGATGTCCCACTGGAAATCTAACGCAAATTCTTCTGTGTAAGCACATAGGTAAAGAGGAAGTATTTCTCCCTTTCGCTAATTTTATCCCTTGTGTACCCTTCGACAGGAAAAAATGATATATTTGGAGAAATGATCCATCTTTACACCACACCTGGGAAGTCCAACGCAGACGTGCGCGCTCTGTGTTACTGCGACCTGAGTACCATTCAGAGAGAAGACCTGCTGGAGGTCCTGGATATGTACCCAGAATTCTCTGACTATTTCTTCAACAACCTGGAGCTTACCTTCAACCTCAGAGACGAACCAACAAAGGTTGAAAGGCCGTTTAAGAAAACACACTGATTCGCTGAGAAGTTTGTGTATCCATTAAGGTTATCTGTGTCGTTATTTTTTGGGGGTCATTAATTTTACATTTGAGCCTGTCTTCTTTTTGCTTTGGAATTACACAACAAATTACCGAAGTGAGTTCTAAAATCAAGAAATAGATGCTGAAGTTTAACTTTATCCAGCTAAGTTGATGGCATGACTTCTTTTTTTCTTCAGCTCGCTAAAATTAAACCACACAGTTCCCCTACTATAAATTCCAACTTGTGCATCCAACTCAGTTTTATTTTGTAAATCAAAAAGGTTGTTTGTTTTATCTTCAGTCTGACCCACTAAAACAGTAATTAAAATATGTGCGCCCTTTTTGCCAGTTATGAGCATACTTAAACTTCTGAACGCAACGGTGTTTTGTGTTTTCAACTATTAAACATTTGTTAGAATCTAATATTTTTGCACAACTTCTGAATGATTAGAAATATTGACCATTTTTTTTAGTTGATTAAATCTACTCTTTTTAGTCTGCTGGTGTCCAAGAGGGTGATCCAGATGCTGATGATAATAGAAGCATGAAAAGAAGAATCTCGTTCACCCCAGATATACCTACAGGTTAGTAAAGACTTGCAAGATATTAGAAATGTGCTCTTTATTATGGTTTTTTTTTAAAGAATCTGGGATCTATGTGGAATATACCCTGCTGTTTTCCCCACTTATTTCTTGATTATTCTACCCCAGAGGAAAACACGGAAGCAGATAAGGATACTGAAAAAGAGAGAAGCTCTAACTCCTGCCTGAAAAGGTGCTCAGTGGCCCTGGGTTCTTCCTCACTCAGTGTCCCAGTGCTGGACTCGAACCTTATTGTGAGAGACGGCACAGACAGAAGACCCTCTATAGAAGGTAGGATAACCTATTTATAACTGTAGTGCAGAAATTATTTCACCTGCAAGCTATTTCTGAGAATTTATTGGGTTCGAAGTGGATATGACCTTAAAAATGAATGTGGTGTGTGATTTTAAAAAATTACTTTGACCTCCCAATTTTTTTGACAAGTGTCTTGGCATTGATTTTTTTTTCTAGGAAGTCAGACTTTCTTGTGATCTTTTACAATTGTATTGATCATTTGTTCTCTAGGTTTTCTGAAGGCTCCCAAAGCCTTTCTTTGGCCTCACTAATTGCTTGTCTGGTTTTCGCATCAGAACATGACAGCTGATTGTGCAGTGTGTGCTTAAAAACTGAAGAAACCGGGGAAATGGAGGACACAAAGGGAAAAGTATCTGGCTTGAAAAAACTATCAGCAGTGAAACATCTTAATAAGCAGGAGAGAAAAACGTCCAACAAAGATCTGAAACAGGACTTGAGAGACAAATTCTCCTTCACATGATGCTAATACCTTTTTGGAAATCACTCATTATGCTGGAATAACATTTTCAAACTCTGTTTAGTAGTGTTCATAAATTTAACTAACAGTTTTGACAATCAGCTCATCAGATATCAAAAAAATGTATTCAAATTAAATTGGTCCTTTGCAAAGCTGTTTGTTATGTGTGGACACAATGTTGGTTCGTCTGTTTGGATTAAAAGGAGCTTTTTTACGAGTGGATGATTCATCCGTCAGAATTAGGTGGATTAACACACGCACACACACGCACACACACAGACACACTCACACACACACACACACACACACGAATAATTCTCTAACAGTCGACTGGTACAAAGTTGAAAATTATTGGTGATTGAGCTGAAGAACAAAACATTTATAGGACCTTCAGAAAGACTGCAGTACTATTGATCAAGAAGACCACAATAGGTTACAATACGTTGTTACTTTTTGGAAGTGATGTGTAAAGAAATTCAAAATAATTTAAAGCTTTGCACATGTAAATTGATTACTCCGAGTTATTAGGTCCAGATTGCTATTTCCAGAAAAGAGACACTTTTGCCTTCAAAACAGCCAAAATTCTTTGTGGCCTTCTGTCAACGGGGTGTCAGGGAAACTTTGAAAGATTTTGGCCTCTGGTGTTCCCCACACAGCTACAGTCAATTAGTGAACTTCTCCTGAACATACGCGAGAAACCAGAGTGAAAACAGAAAACCGCCTCGAACTAAACTGCATGACATTTCGCTAAGCAACAATGTAAGATGAATAGCTGTATGTCTGAAATGAAGATATTTGCTTGCAAGAAGAGACATTTTAAGAGTAAGGGGTAAGGTCTGAGTGTGAGCTGTGACAGTTTGAGGAATTAAAACCAATCTGGCTGTTAAATTTTGAAATTCCTATTTATTGCTGGAACATTTGGATTAGACTCTTTTAGGCAGGCAAAATTGGTGTAAGTACCTTTTTTGTTTTTAAGCTGTGGCTTTGTATATTTTCAGTAACTTCAATCAAATTTATTTTATGTTATTTTATTCTGATAGATTCCAGAACAATAAAGCCACTTGAAAATTGTCAGTGTTTAGGGATTTTTGAATAAGACTGTGCCAATTGTTTTAATGCAGGGAATCCACTGTACAATTTGAACTCAAATACACCATAAAAAGAAGAAAAACAAAAACAATGCAGCTGGCAGGACACCTCTGACACTTGAGCGTCATGTATGCTGTGTGGCATGTTATGCTGGTTGAATGCTCCGGGTGGCTGGATGTGGACTTTTTTCTCAAGTATCATTGGTCACTTGGGGAGTGAAGTTAAGTGTAATGTTACGTGACTTTGTTACTGTCAAAACACACCAACAACGTTTTGCTTTGGTCCACTTCTTTTCCTTCATAATCACTGTGGCCGACTGAGTAACCTTAATTAGCAGACTTTAGCTATAAGTGGACAATGCTTCTGCTTTTTATGCTTTGGTAACATACAAAGTAGAGTGACAGATGCATTAAACAAATATTCGGCTTATGTTCAGGTTTAAAACAAGGAGGTTATTGTTGAGTACTCAAATAAGCTGATTTGAAAGGGTTGAACTGAAAATATTAGCTAGAAATTTGTTTACCATTACACCCCTGCAAAAAAAGTATTATTTATTACAATCTAAAATATGGACCCTAAGGACAACCTATTCCAGTCATCCTGAGGTTCCTTCTCAGACGAAAGTTAATCTCTCCTTTGAAGGCAGTTGAAGATCAGATTGGAAAAAAAAAATCTGATGACTGGTCAGTATTTAATCTGTGCAGCTCAGACTTTGACAAACCCACCTGCAAAGAAAACCCTTTCAGATAAAACTGTTGAACCAGCCTGGTCGTTGTTTAAACCCACAAAAGGGGGGCACAGCACATATCACAGGACAGCCGGCAGGAAACTGCTGTGTGCCCAGCAGAGATAACAACAGGGCAAACATTTGTTGCAGAGTCCACCTGCAACAAAAGCTTGATAGATTACAAGGACAAACCTACACACAGCTCTGGAGCAAAGATTAATTGCGTTCTATTTTGGTTTTCTTTTTGTGTGGTGAGGACGTTGTTCTGAGCCACATATGAAAAATGTAAAGCACATGTGTTGGTGTGGTTGTCCAGATCTGCGCTGTGATAAATGGGCCTGTAAGAAGCCTGAGGACTACCTGGATGAGTCAGCACAGATCCAGGACCTGAGAGAGGACGATAACTCTGCCAGCGAAATCACATACGGCGAGGTGGAACAACGCTTAGGTCAGCTTCAGGAGCACTTAAACAGGTACAGGTTTTTAGAGTCAGCACAATGAAGGTCCATCCTAATTTTTCTGCCATAGTCTATGAAACTTTATTTGTTCATGCATACAAACATGATGTTTATATGATGTTTTGTTGTTTTTTTCCAACAAAGATATAGGTAGAAATCTGTGTGGACTTTCTTTCCCTATTCATTCTTTTAATGAAGTGGAAGTTGCAGCTGCTGTCTTTGTTTGGACAGATATAGGACAGAAATCTCAGTGCACCTATATTTATATGTGGGGAGGCACAATAGCAAAGAGTAAGAATTAATCTAAATCAGAAAAAAATAAGAACAAACTTAACATAGCTAAAAGTTGTTGAAGTGCATGCGAAATTTACAAAGTTAGATGCTAAAGCTATATGTAAATAAAATTATGAACAATTGCCAGACGATGTGAATTTACCCTCTAGAAAACAGGTCAGCTGGTGCTGATGCTAATGTCTAGAGACTCCAGTGATTAATGGTTTAGATCAAGGTTAGAAAAACGTATTATTGCTCATTTAGCTTTACAGATTACACATAAACTTCACACATGGGATCTATGGTGATGAATTTCTAAGAACATTATAGGTTATAAGATGTAGTGAGGCCATTATTTGACTCCAAATAAATGGATTATCTGAATTCTTGTGACTTAGATTAAAGTTTTGCATGTTTTGTACTTACATTTGGGTCTCTACTGCTTCTAGAAACAGTAAAAAAAAAACATTCAGATACTGCTTACAGCATCCTTGCTGGATCCACTTCTTCTGCTTCTGGGTCTGACTCAGGGTCAAAGACCTACGGTTGTTGTGCATCTGTTTGCAGCCATTTTCACATGCATAAAGTGCAAGTATAAACTCTGAATTGGGTAGGATGGCCAGCAGCAGTTTGCATAGAATGACCAGAGGGCCTAAAACAGCTCATTCTGAACCTAAAGATGTACTTAACATGTTTTGAATAGACTTATGGGCGATACATAATCGAAGGAAGCATCATAATAAGTTCCCATTAACTTCTTTTAAGCCCTGTCTATGGCAGTGCATAATCTAAAGGGTAGTTTGAAAAATGTTCATGTCAAATGAACAAAACTGAACTCAGACAAAACTGAACTTATCAACCTGACCACAATCTGATGGTACACAAAGATCTGACCAGGGGTAACTAAACACAATGTTAGAGATGTGACCTATATCTCTAACAAAACTTGGACATGGACTCTAAATACAAACCGCTAACAATTTACAAAAAGCTACTAAAACTAAAGAATACACATGTATGTCTCTTTAGCATGAGCTAGCGGTGCAATCCAATCAGCCCCTTTTGTATTTAGCTGCTTTGAAACCTGGCCACCATTTTCGGTTTAGCCTTGTGGATCGCTGAACACCAGTATATAAAAGACAAACTAACCAAATGCATTGAAAGTGCGCACTTACAAACTGGACTAATTGACAAGATAAACATTCTTAATTGGTTAGCATAGATGAAAATAGGCACAAATGCACATATTATGCTAAATGACAATTACCGACTGCATGCTCACCTTGAACATAAAGCTATTTAATAAAAATATTCAGCCGACACTGGGGGAAGAAGAAGAAGCAGAAGCCATATTTATGCAACTACCACTTCAAAGTTGTTTTTTTTCCACTGCTTTCCTTTAAGGATGACATAGTTCATAATATTTTTACATTGTCACCTCCCACACTGTTAAAAGGACAGAAAACCAGCATTGAATGTCCATGAGTAGGTGGAGGAAGACGACTAGCTGGCAGAATCTGTTGTAGGAATCAGAGTGGGAGGCTGGATCTACTGGAAGCAGGATATACTGCATCTCCACAGAACCACAGCATCTTAAACCTGAGAATGAGTTGGAGCAAAGTCTGTGCTATTTTTAAATGCGTTAAATAGAACAGAGGAGAAAGAAAGTGATGACTAAGGACAAAGTCTGAAATAGAAGTTTGAAATAAAATCGATGTTTGTTTTTTCAGGCAGTTTTCTATAAACAGACATTTTTATTCTCACCGTTTTGTGAATGAGGAATCACGTCGTCCATAGACACAGTAGCAAGCTTGCAGCCACCTGAACTTGCATGAGTTTATTTTTAGCTGGGATTGTAGCAGCGAATGTGAGAAAGTATCACGGTTCCTGAAAAGTGGGATAACTCATTTTACAGTGCACAAATAAAACATCTCATCCACTGCACTACACCTGACCTTATTTTCTCCCTAATGCACACCGGCTGCAGGATCAGCAGCACTTTTCTGTCTCGTTGAGTTTTTTTCTGGCTTAACATGTCTGAAAGCATATGGCAGAGGAAGGAAATGGGGTGATGTAATATTTTCTGTCAAAGCTTCTTGAAAACTCCTCCCCTCCCCCCTCTGCCCCTCAAAATCAGTTTGTTACATAAAAGGGAATACGTTACTGCTTTTGAAATTCATTGTACCTCAGATAAAATAATTGAGTGATATCTGGTCCTAATTAGATTGACTTAACAAATATAATAAACTAATTTGCACAATAAATGGTGAACTCACACCTCCCACACAAAGCTCATTATCACTGCTCGCTGGAGCAGTATTAGTCTTCCAGCATGTGTTTCCACACCTTTACATTCTCTTCGTCAGTCCTCCAGAAAAGAGCAGAAAAGCTCCATCTACCGCTCAGTGACATGCACCGGGTGTTTTCAGCCCTCATTAGACTCAGCCAGAATTATACATTCAGCTCTTCTGGTTTTGGTAATGCTAACTCATTGTTTTGGGTCTTTTTCAGGTTGGAATCGCACTTGATATCAGATATTCAAACCATCCTGCAGATGCTGCAGAGACAGCCGACTCTAGGACCCCCCGCCTACAGCACTGTGACAGCCAGTCCAGAATATCAAAGATCCGCTGTGAAGGTTCAGCCAGTTGCTCTGTCTGCAAGCCATTTATTCAGCCATACAGACACTCGAGTATGAAGGCTTTCTTCGTTCAGAAGTCTGAATTTTTGCTTAAATGTTTATGTTGTTTGAACGTTATCGCATTAAGTCAAGTTGCAACTATAATTTTCTATGTTTGCGATGGAATTTTTTTCTGTTTTACCAACAAGCAGCAAAAGGTGAAATCCAAAAAGTGTGACATGGATTTGATAACTATTTTTTACTCTGATACCCCTCTGTGAAATCAATTAGAAGTACACTTGTGTAGACAACTAACACAAGCTTTGCAGGCCACTTAATTAGTAAAATAACATTTCTGTGAATAAAGTAATTTCAAGATAAATCCTGCTATAGGCCCCAGAGTTTTGTTTGTCAATATTAGTCTAACGTGGAGGAATCTGTCAACAGGACAACTATGCAGTAACAAACTTGGCTCGTATGAAAAGGTGGCAAAAAAACCAAACAATTGTTGAACGAAAGACATTAGAAGTTTGTCTTAAAGTTAGTCACAAAGCCTTGTAGTTGAGAATGAAAACAAGTGGAAGAGCGTGTTCTAGTTGATGCAGGTAAATGTCCCCAAAGAAAATGTGTTAGAGGCTGCAAAAACTTTAACCATTTTTTTTTCTGTAAAACGCATAAAAACTGATTAATTTGTCTTTCAGCTCACAAATATGAACTTTGTTTTGTTGTGTCACAGGTTTCTGGTTGTGCCATGACAAAATGTGAAAAAATAAATAAATAAAAATCTTTGCAAGAGACTGTATAAATTGTAAATGTAGAGCATATGATATGTTAGAGATGCTGAACCTATTTTCAATGTCTTCATTTTTATTCTCAGGGCCCCAGCCAAAAACTGGAGAGCACCATTCAGGAACCCAAAGACTCAGTGTCCAGCGCGGCCGCTGTGAATCCACCCATAGAGGACAGCCTTACAGCATTTTTTCAACAAAGACATGCAGACATGCATCAGCAACAACAACAACAGATCCCAGCCCATCAACAGCCAGTGCTCATCCCTCTTCCCACTCAAACCTCATCTGCCTCCTGCTCTTCTGCGCTGCCCTCCGGCCCTGACCACACCTCAGAAAGACACCACAGACATGTCTCAGACTCTGAGGTTCCCAGGACATAAATTCTCTGCAGCACCATATGATGGTATTGGAATTATTATGCTGTAATTAATAAGTAGCACTCTTTTATTTGTTTGTTTTTATCAGCATGCTGGCACAGACATCTGCATCTTAAAGTGGCTATGTTAAAGGAAGGAGAATATATTTCATTGTGCATGTGGGGAAAATGTTTGTAATTTTGCTATATTTCTGTCCTTTTGGAAGAAGGAAACTAACAAGAGTTGCATATTTTGGCACTTTTTAAAAAAGATATTTAAACTTGAACTTGTTTTATCCTAAAAATCCACATCAAGTCAGAAGTCTGTTCAACTAAGAGTATACTGCTGTTATTAGACAGCACATTTTTTTGCCATTAACAGTTGGTTGTATTAGAGCAAAGACACCTCACCTATTTAGAGTTTTGTAAGATTGTTCCTAATATTCCGCTTTAGCTTTCACAGTCAGTTCCATTAGAGAGAGTACCAACCAGAATGAAGAGCATCTACTGAAAAA
Source organism: Micropoecilia bifurca (assembly GCA_903067075.1). Lineage (NCBI taxonomy): Eukaryota > Metazoa > Chordata > Actinopteri > Cyprinodontiformes > Poeciliidae > Micropoecilia > Micropoecilia bifurca. The sequence continues at coordinate 2,136 of CAEGAF010067014.1, read as the reverse complement.
CCTGGTTGGGTCACCAGTGTACCAGTCTTACCACTAACACATTTATTTACCAATACAGGGAAAACCAACGTGACAATCAGAGAGCGATGTGTCACTCGGCAACATGTCTAAACAAGAAAGCCTGACTGACCTACCTCACACACAATTTCTGGTCTCTCATAGAAACCAGCAACTTCGGCATTATTTCACCACATACAAGGTTTTTTATTTACTCTAGTGTCAGTTGTTCCAAAACTTGACTCAAATCATTTCATATTTAAAATCGTGCTTTTTGAGGGATTGATAAACATATTTTGTGAGATTTTAGGAAAAATAGGGTCGTAAAAGTATTACTGACTGTTAAAAAAATATATACATATTTTTTTATTATTATTTTTTTTGGATCTGGCAGATGGACAGAGTGATGGTGACAGGGAGTCACACAGACTCCCTAAATGCAGAGATTGGATCCAAAGAAAGACATAAGTAAGTCAAGCTGACAGGTGTTTGCTGCCAAGCTGCCACATGTGCAGAAAGGAAGAGTGCGCTGGTAGCAGAAAGCTTGAAATGAGGATAGTTGGCAAACTGAGAATAGTTAGCATAAACTCAGCAAAATTAGACATTATGAGGTTGGAAAACTGGCCAGGTCCAACGAGTCACAATTTCAGCAGGGATATTCAAATGGTAGAATTTGGTGTAAATATCAAAGTTTGAATTCCTCTTGTCTTGCATCAACACCTAAAGTTGGTGGCGGTGGTGTATTGGAGATCATTTCTTGATACCAAATGAACATTGTGTAAACAGCATAGGCATAGAGTATTATTGCTGACCGTGTTTTTTTATGAGCATAACATATCCCTCCTCTGACGATTTCTTCCAGGAGGATAAAGCTCAGTGTAACAACGATCCAAATCATCTCAAATTGTTTTGAACGTCACAATGAGTTCATTCTACTCCAGTTTCCTGCACAGTCAACAACTCTAAATCTAAGAAAGCACCTTTGGGATGTAGTGGAAATTGATATTTGCATCATAAATGTGCAGCTGACAAATCTGCAGTTTGTCAATATGAACCAAAATCATGGTTTTAGCACCTTGTTGAATCTTTGCCACAATAGGTGTACCTAATAAAATGGCCAGCATGTGATTTTTATAATAACTCATCTGGACGCATCTATAGCATGCTGCCAAATCATGTAGCACTTTATCAATCATTGTTGACATATTAAAGCAAAAAGCAAGAACAAAAAAAAAATTGAAGCTTTGGTGAAGATTGGTGATGCTGGTTGTTGACAGGCCGTCAATCTTTTCAAGTCTGGCAGGCGGCTGGTGAGCACAGCTGTTTGTTCAAACTATTGACCCTGTGCAGCCAGAGACTTTGAAAGCGAGGGTGTGAGCCAATGCAAGGCCTGGCACTGCTTTGTGTCCTCATTAGAACCTGAAGTGTGAGGAGGTGACTTTGTTACAGCAGGAAAAAATGATGACGCAGCGGTTCTTTTTCCATTTTCTGAAATCTTTGCATAGTACCTGACACTAAGGGTCTGACAAGCCAGCGGGGAAAATGAAAAAAATAAAAAACTGCATTCTGCAAATTTCCTCTCCTGGGACAGGGGATATCGCACGATACTGACTACATGGATACCCTTAACAGTCACTGCTGAACCTGTTCATTATACCCCATCTATAGTCTGAATCCTGTGTGGGTTACACAAACTATTTCCTAGAACTTTTAGAGCGATTCAGCATTACTACTGAGGTGTGTGAACAGTTTTCTCATCCTTAGCTGTATGCCTATATTCTTTGCAGTGTGACTCAGGGGCTACGGATAATTGCACTGCAACATACATCACAGTACACTATATATTTAAATGATGTGCATTATTATGATTATTATTATTATTGCAATCATTGATGTGCACCTACTGTACTATATTAAGCAGAATGCACCGTGCATGCTTGTTTGAGCAAATATCATAACATGCAGATTTGAGGATTATCTGCTGTTATCCCTGCCTCGGACACGCAAGTACGATGCAGTGCATGTGTTGTAAATTCTATTTATATACTGTTTTGCACTGATTTCAAGCCCAAAGTAGCACAACATAAAATGATGTCAGCATTCATGTGTTTTTTTTTTATGTATGTTAAGATATGATGT